>PVKM010033512.1:0-15969 GCA_004027735.1 Carollia perspicillata
CAGAATTCTTCCCTGATGTGGAACTCAATTATGTATTAACTTGGAAAAACAATGCAATTCAATGACATTCAGTTTTACCTCTAGGGGCTTAAATTCACAGAGAAATATAGTATTGGGGGCCTATTTATACAGATTAATGTAAAAAAGATGGTTAATATAAAATGTATATCAGGTATATATTTCATATTGTATGTATATGCTTAAGACATGAAGAAGAGTTGAACAAATAGGACATTTAGCTTGAAGGAAAGAACTAGGGGAAGATAACAGCCCAGTACACGTATAGGAGAAGCTTTTTATCCAAGAGCAGGTAGAGTTGTCCTGGTGCCTCACAGGTAGATTAGGGCCAATGGTTTGAGATGACATGAACAGATTTTGGCTCACTGTATGGAAAGATGTTCTGATTCAGATCTGGCCAGGGTAAGAATCATGTCCTTCAGGAGATGATGAGTTACGTTTTTATATTTATGTATGAAATAGAAGTTTCAGAGTGGAATCAAGCATCAGTACATGGTTTAAATAGATGGATTTTAGTTATTTTTAAGCACAAAAATGGAATTCTTGCTGATTCTAAGTTTCTTTATTCGTAAATTGACTCCAATACTGCCTGTGTTTCCTCTCACAGGTTGTCGTGCAGATAAGAATAGATAATATATGCAAAGTGTCACAAAAACTTAAGGAGTAAGTGTTTCTATTGCATCAAAGGAAGTTACTCATTAATGAGTGTGAGTCAGATTTGACTAATACCACAGTATTCATTTATAAGTGTCTTTAAGAAACATCTAAATTAAAAGACCTAAAAATATTACATGAACTGGTATTTTTGAAGCTTATGTGTAGAGAAAAGGGTACTGGCGCACTTTAAAGGGACTTGGATGCTGTTGGACTTATTTCCCTTTCGTATTTACTTTTTAGTTAATAGTGTTAATGTGCTATTTTTGTAACCATGAAAGAATCTTGGGGATCTCCCAGACAGGCTTTTGTTGGTTGGTTGTTGTGTCGGCCTGTTTTGTGTGTCTCACACACAAAGCAGTTTTGGAAAAGAATTATACCCTGTTCCAGAAAAATTCACCTCTGCAAATCACTTAGCAGATGTTGAAATGGTTGCAGAGAAATGAAGTTAGTTTCTCATCATTCATGTACTCACACTCCTACGGTAGACTTTGTTAACCTTTAAAGGACAGGCATTTTCTTGGTTGTTATGCTTTAGGTAACACATGCCAACATAAGTGAGATATTGTGTTGAACTTCTTTTTTTTTAATTTTTAAATTAAATTTATTAGGTGATGTTGGTTAACAATATTATAAGCTTTCTTTTTTGACATTTTATTTTTTATTATTTCTGACATATTTTAATGTTTTATTATTTCTGCTATTACAGTTGTCCCATTTCTCCCCTTTGATTCCCTCCACCCAGCCTGCCCCCCAAGTGCACAGAGGTTTCAAGCGTATAATTCTGTGACGCATCATCTGTACATGGCATTGTGTGCCCCCCACCCAAAGTCAGGTCATCTTCCGTCACAGTACATTTGGCCCCTTTACCCTTTACTGCCCCAACAGCCTCCTTCCCTCTGGTGACCACCACACTATCGTCTGTGTCTCCAAGTTTCAGTTTTATATCCCTCACACGAGTGAAATCATACGCTCTTAGATTTTTCTGACTGTTTCACTTAGCACAGTATTCTCAAGGTCCATCCATGTTGCTGCAAATGGCAGTATTTCATCTTTCCCAATGGCTGGGTAGTACTCCATCATACATGTGTGCCACATCTTCTTTATCCAGTCCTCTATTGAAGGACGCTAGCTGTTTCCATGTCGTGGCCACCACGAATAATGCTGCAGTGAACATAGGGGCACCTATGTCTTGTAAATAAGGTTTTCAAGCTATTCTGGGTAGATACCCAGAAGAGGGCTTGCTGAGTTGTATGGCAACTCTAATCTTAAATTTTTGGAGAAACCTCTGTACTGATTCCCATAGTGGTTGTCACACCAGCAGCGATATGGGCAAATAATTTTTGACAAAGGAGCCAAAGACGTACAATGGAGAAGAGAAAGCCTCTTCAGTAAATGGTGCTGGGAAAATTGGAAAGCCACATGCAAAAGACTGAGACTAGGCTACAGTTTGCCCCATGTACAAAAATTAATTCGAAATGGAGCAAAGATCTAAATATAAGATTTAAAACAATAAATTATAGAAAGGAAAACACAGGGACTAAACTTATGGACCTTGGTCTCTGTGAAGATTTTATGAATTTGATCCCAAAGGCACAGGAAATAAAGGCAAAAATAAATGAATGGAACTATATCAAACTAAAAGTTTCTGTACAGCAAAGAAACCAGCAACAAAACAGTCGAATGGGACAAAAGGCAACCAGTCAGATGGGATTAGATATTTGCAAACAAGAGCTCCAACAAGGGATTAATATCCAAAATATATAAAGAAATCATACAACTCAACGCCACACAAACAATCCAAATAGAGGACCCTAATAGACGCCTCTCACAAGAAGACATACAAATGGCCAACAGATGCATGAAAACATGTTCAGCTTCACTAGCTATTCAGAAAATGCAGATCAAAACTACAATGAGATGCCACCTCACACCTGTTACAATGGCTATTATCAACAAGACAAGTAATAACAAGTGTTGGAGAGGTTGTGGAGAAAAAGGAACACAGTCTCTTAATTGGTTTTCTTCACTGAATGTGTTAGTTTAATTTTCCACCTCTATTTCAATCATTACCCATTCATATATGCTTCAGTTCCTGTCTTGAAGCTTGGGGAAATACATTGCTTTTCTGAGTAAAAATCAAATGCAATACAAGACCTTGGGTAAGCTATTTAAAAGTCTCATAACATCCCATGAAGAATGAGTCTCAGTCAGTATAAACATCATCATGGTGGGAATATTTCCTTGTTTTCTAAGCATCGTAACTCATGTTGTGTTCTAAAGCAATTCATATATTAGAAATTCAATGAAATGTACCACTGTTAATTCTGTGCCAGTAGTTAATAGAAAGATTTGCTGGAAAGGGCACTCCATCAGAAGATCTGGTTCCAACACTTGCAAATTTTGGGATTTGGGGTAATGCACTCAACTCTCTGAACTATAATTTTTCTTATGTGATTAAGAAAGCTAGAATCAACCATCCAACCTTATCTTGAGGATCAAACATGATAATATATAAAATTACATTGAAATGATTACTGTATTTATTAGTAATAAGCACAACCACCTACATTTCTTTCAGTAATAATAATATCTAAGATTTAAAAAATAAAATTTTGTTATTTATGCTTTTCCTGTTCTTTATTACTTCCATTTTATTAACGAGAGATCTGAAACCCAGGGGGTTTTAAAAATGATTTGTCAGTACCAGTAACTGGCTGATCAGAAGTCACCTCCACTCTTCTGCCTCTGTGTCTTTCTACTGTGCGCACTGAGTCCCTGTTCGCCCCAGGCCCGATTTTATCCACGTTAAGGAAACAAAACAGCAAGTCAAGGAGACTGACAGGAAAAGAAATGCCTGGAAAAACACTGCTTGTCAGACTTGATAAGGCTAGATTCTCTCCAATGATTCTTCCATGTGACCTTCAACAGTAGCAGTCTCCTAAGTGGTGATAAGAAGGGATTTTATGGTACCAGGGATTGATTGAATCAATTCTCAATTTACAACATAAGTAAACATTTATTTTTTTTTAAAGTTCACTTAGGTATTCATCTAAGGCAGTGTTTCTCACACTTTTAATTACTGTCCCTTCTTCTCACTAAGGAGGCTTCCTAGACCGTTTTCCCCTCATCTCTCCCTACAGTAGAATTTTAATACCACAGATACATGATATGTTTATTTGTGTTTTTGCTGCCCTCTGGAGGTGCTGAACCATTATGCTAAGATTTTTTTCACTGCCAGCTAATTTGGTCTGAGAAGAGAATGCGTGACAGCCATCTAGCTCTGCCTAGAGAAGTGGCGTAGAGGTTGAGAGGTTGAGGCCCTCTGTCTGTTGTGCTTCAGATTCTAGTTCAGCCATTTCCAAGCTGTGCGACCTTGCCAAATTACTTAATCTGCCTTTGTCTCAACTAGCCAATCAGGAGCGTAGGGATGGTAAGAGCAGCAGCAACATTGTGTTGTCCTTATGAAGTACTTTTGGGCGATACTGGCACACGGTAAGAGCTCAATAAATGTTTGATTGTTGTATTGTGGAGTGCTGAATTAGATTCAGGGAAACCTGAGCTCTAAGCCTGAAACAGCCGGGTAGGATAATAGTCATTACTCATATCACAGTTTCTTTATCGATACATAATTGATTTCCTTGTAAACCACAGGCACTTCTGCATTGCAGAATGTAAATACAGAGCCTCATCTGTTTATCTTCACACTTAAGAGAACCTATTTATCTCTTTTTCTGTTATTTATATATTTATCTCATTTTAATATAGTAATTTCTAAAATTCCTTGGCTGTATGCTTATTGTTTTGTCTGACGGTAGCCTGTTGAGTTGAACCTAGAATCTTTGTAGAAAAGTACTGTATTCCACAAGTGCTTCCTTGGGAATAATAAGAGCACATGATGTTCTACACAACATTTTCAAGCCAAGTGTTGCACTAACGCTTGTGCAGTGTTATTATGACAAATACCTTGTGATGTGGGCACTTTTATTTTTATTTTGTGATGAGAACACTGATAGTATACTAAATAGAGTAAACTTAAACAATGAGGAAAATTAAGTTGTTTCTTTCTAGACCACACAGATTAATAGGTTATATATATATATATATTTTTTTTTTTTGTGAGAAGAGAGGAGGCTTGTGCCCTATGTAGTTTTTTACACAAAAAAAATTGGAAAGGCATAAAGGAAAAACATTTGTTTCTTGACTTCCGTTATGCTTTTTTTCTCTTCATAGAGTGGAGGAACTCTTGGCATGACAAATGTCAGTCTACTATAGCCACCCTTTGGTGTCCTCAGGTTCCTTGACCTTGGCACTGTCAGTGATCAGGGTGCTTGGCAGTGCATTAGACGGCCTTTTTTATTATTGAATCATAGTTGTTTAATTGTCTTTTTTTTTTACTTGTTAAACTACTATGTTAAAATGAAATAAATATATAAGTAACAGAAAAAGAGATAAATAGGTTCACTTAAGTGTGGAGATAAACGGATGAGGCTCTGTATTCACATTCTGCAATGCAGAAGTGCCTGTGGTTTACAAGGAAATCAATTATGTATCGATAAAGAAACTGTGATATGAGTAATGACTATTATCCTACCCTGTCGTTTCAGGCTTAGAGCTCAGGCTTCCCTGAATCTAATTCAGCAGGTCTTACTCAACCTGAAACTGGAAGAAATTCCCTTATTTTTAATAAATTTATTTATTCAACAAATGTTCGTTGGGCACCTCGTGTATGTCAGACATGGAGGTGCCCCTTTACACACGAACCATGGTTCATCGTGCCTTGTCGGTTCCCTGTTCTGTGTCACTGAGCGTGGGCTTCTTCTTTGTCGTTATGACATTTATAGTCATTTATTCCTTCAATGAGCTTTTATTAACTACTCTGTGTTGTGTGCTAGGGATAAAATAGTAAAGAAAAATGTAGAAGTACTTATCCTCAGTGAGGATACATGAGAGAGGAGGGTCAGATACCTGAATAAAATACATAATATGTTAAATACTTTTTAGTCCTAAGAATAAAAATAAATTAGAAAAGATAGATAGGGAGTGTTGGCAGGTTAAATTCTGGGTGCTCTGGCCATGGGAAGCTTCCCTGTGAAGGTGGTTGTTGGATCAATCCAGAAGGAAGTGAGAGACCCAGCTTTGGGAAGGAAAAGGAAGTATAAGGCCTAAGGTGGGAGCCTGCCTGATATATCTGAAGAATATTGATCAGGGAAATGTGGTTGAAATGAAGTTATCAAGGGGACAGATGGGGGAGAGAATAACTTTATTATGTTAAGAATACACAATAAAAAGATACTGGTGGATGTCTTCAGAAGTACAAAGACATGTAAGCACAGTCTTTTACCTCAGAGACAATCAAGCTAAGGTGACAAGACGCAGAGTTTATTCACTATTTGACAGGATGTGTTCACTATTAAAATACATATGCACAAAAGATTAAAAGGAGAGCACATGAAACCCATATGTTATATGAGGTTACTCTATCATTCATTTTAGATCATTAAACCAATTAAGTTTCCTTTTAATGGATTAAACAAAATAAAACACAAAAAGCTATTGACTCATGTAGACCACCAAGCCCAGATCTAAGGATCTTCTGAAAATGTCATCAAGATGTGGCTGCTTTCTATCTCCTGTCAGTACTTCCTGTTTTCCTGTTTTGTTGACTTTAGTCTTGGTCCATATGTGCTAACAAAATGGCAGCACTAATCCCCATCTATTTTCTTGGGTTTTAGGGACAATGGAAAATAATTACTTCCCTAGAAACAATAGCATGTACCTCCTAGCATCTTGTTCAGTTAACTCATATTCCCATTTCTGAACCAATAGCTGTGACCACAGGAAACAATGCAAGGCCTGGGTCAGGCCTGGGTCACGTGCACCCCTTGGGGCTTGGGTGTAGAGTGAGGCTCCCTGGAAGCATGTGACTGAGAGGAGAGAGAGATTGTTTCTCTGAGGGAAATAGGGAAGCGGATATGGGAAGAGGGTAAATGAATGCTAACTGATACAAATAGCAGTTATTTACTATAATCCTCAAATATGAATTAGTTTAATTGTAGAGGGGAAAATGCTTTTCAAAATGTGAGACAAATTTATCTTTCCAGTAAGGGATAGATCTACAAGGCTTATAAGTCATGGAAAAGACTTAAACAATTAAATCGCATGACCCTGTCACTCCACGGAGTTGCTGTTATCTTCTCAAGTTAATAGCCACATTTGTCTGCCATCTAAACGTCAGTGTCCAGTGACCATATTTCTCAGGAACTGATGACTGTTCACTTCGCCAGAGGAGTCAGTCATCTCACCCCACACGGTCTTCCGGGCTGGGCTGCAGAGGCCCTCGTTTCTTTAAGCTCTTCTGAACTTGGTGCTGTGAGGTCTTAGTCTTGTTGAGTTGTTTATTTGTTTGTTTGTTTTTTCCCCTAACAATGAGTCATGTTGCAAATGGCCTAACCAGGTCATGCATTGTAGTTTTTCAGTCACTCTTTTTTAGCAGTGCCCAAATTATATACCACTGATAGGTCCTATACAATCTGCTGTATCTGCTTTTTCATCACTTATGTTTGGTTGACTTTGTTATGAATTGATCGACAGGGAAAGTTATAAATACACCCTTTGGAAAAGGAGAGAAAACTCTCTGAATGGATTAGTGTATTCTTGGTTTGAAGTTCATGTTAGGTAAAATGACCACTCAAGTTCTCTTCCAGGTCTAAAAAAGGAAGGAACTTAATGCCTCAGCACAAATAAGCTGTTGCCACAACTGGGCACCTGGTAGATGCCTTTTGATGGTGGTGATTAAGTAAAGGTCAAAGAATATCGCTGCATCCTGATGGTAGTCATCACACAACACCGGCCTTTCTCCCAGTGCCTTTGAAAACACTGCTTGAAAAGACTTAAACTATGTGTTTTATTTAGGCAGCAAACGGTCTCATTAGGCATCTTGGGGTTTCTTTGGAAATATAAAGCAAATGTTAGGGCTCTGAGTACTAGATTGTAGGTTTAAAAGGAAATGAAATGTAACCTTTTGTTATGTAAAATAATAAACTCCTAAGATAATGGTACAGGCTTTGTTTTAACACAAAGTGTATGTCTATCTGTTTTATAGAAGGCTCTGAAAAGAGCCATGTGATATGACCATAAATCCATAGTGGGGGAAAGGACATGTTAGTAAATTAGAATTTAACTGTTTAATTTCTACAGGAAAGTGCAGAGATTTCTAAAAAGGATTATTTCTGTTTTTCAGGGAGTAAGTTTGAATAGTCTAAAAAATACTTTTATAAAAACACTTTAAAAGTACACTACAATACTTTTAGAACAATTGCCTATCAAATTGTTCCTGTACATTTAACATCCAGAGTCTCGTCTGTTCAATACGCTGTTAAGACAGATCAGATGAGAAGGCTCCATTTTCTTTTACATTCTGCCCGTGCCTCTTTTACCTGCTGCCATGAGCCTTACAACCAGCAGTGGCAGGCGGAAAGGCTGTCCAGTTCGAAAGCAGAAGTTTGATTGTGTAGTTGTACTGTGCTATCATGAATCCAGTGAGAAAAACATGTCTATTATAGTATTTCATCTGAATTTCAGACTAATACTCCCTTAGGACTGATAACATGGGTTGTGTAATCTAAAGAGCTTGTCTATTTATCTGTTAAATTGGCACCCCCAGGTGACAGGGCTTGACTATTACTGTTGGGCTTGGGAGGGCCAAGTTTTTCAGCACCTGATTGTGGACAGCAGCATACTAGTGCACATGTAGATTCAGAGACCCAGAAAATTTATGGAAATCTAAAGAGGTGAATTTAAGACAGGTGACTGACGGTGGGGCAATGGTGTGAGGCCACCGAAACTAGGAGGTATCTTCAGACCCCGTAATGAAGCAGGCAACTCCATAGAATATAACAGACATTGTTACAGGGCAATTGACTTACAGGAACGGATACCCTGCCATTCCGCATGGATTATTCTCTACGATGCATCCCTGTCACTGCATTTGCTTTGTAGTATAGCTCAGGTCCTAATAATTGACAAGACAAAGGGACAAAGAATGCAGTAGTGCTAGGGGCCATACCTCCCAGTGGTCTTATGATGGATGGTTGTTTTATGATTGATAGTATCACCAGTTTGATGTTTATCTCAGTTGCCATGCCATTCCAGTCATCACTAACAATAGTATCTTTGGCAAGATATTAAGGAACGCAGAGAATCATCAATTAGAAGGCTTTGCTATGCTTGGTATGTACAGCAAGGTTGGTCCAAGGTCACATCAGAAGCTTAAAAGTAAAATGAAATCCAGGACACAGAGATGGAGTTGGTTTTATTCACATTTACAATACATCTATATGAGAAGCCCTTTGGATTTCAGTGGTTTGGAATGTGAACTCCGAATACTGATTATTTGGGGTTAATATACCAGCTCCAGGGATCACAAGCTGTGTCAGGGGTAGACACACCATATATAGTTGGTCTTCCAAATCTGATGTTTGGCTAGATTGTTTTAATTCACATTTGATTGAAACACAGAATAAAAGGGCAATAAAAATATCTCATGGTTAAATTCTCTTATTGAAATGATAAGAAAGCACTCAGCAGAAAGAGCACCTATTTTAAAAAAAAAGATGAAGTACAGTATTTGGTTGGAAAAGATCCTTTGTTTAGAGATAAACACTTCGCTCAGTAAACTCAGACAAAGAGAAAATATTTTAGGCTGGGGTGGGTGAATTAGCACAGGAGGTTGGTGGGAGGTTCCCAATGCCTTTGAGATAGTTAATAGTTAAATTTAACATAACCTATATGATTAATTCTAAAAATAATTTGATTATAGGAAAGCACTCTTATGTAATTCTCCTACTACTTACTTTTCATTAGAAATCCATTTCAACTCTTAGCAGTAAGAAAAAGTTTTCCTGTAAGTGAGAGTTACAACTTAGAATAGGCTTCTCAGAAAAGCTGAAGAATGTGTATTGTAGGTGAGTGTGTATGTGAGCGTACACTTCTAAAGTAGTGAATTCAATTGAACTGTGTTTGAATGATCTGTGACTGTTTAAGTTCCTTATCCAATTCCTATGGCAATTTCGGCAGGTCCTAGATAATGCTCTGTTGAATAGCAACTCAATACCCATCCCCTCAAAAGAGAAGAAAAGGTGCTACTTTCCTCTAGCTTGGTCACTTTACAAATGCAACCTAACTTAGTATTACACAACTTTTTAAAAAATACCATATCAATCATTAGTTTTTTGCTCTACATATTCAGTGCATACCACGAACAGTACTGTGTTAGTGTCTGTCTTACATTGTCAACTTCTCAAGGACTGTGCATGTTTAAATTATTTTTGGTAATTGATGCCAACCATATGCTGCTGATAATTATGCATGCTATCATGTTACTGTGACTAATGGAATCATAAATCAAAATCTTGTATTCAGTTCTTATTGACATACTCTCTGCAATGTCTCCTCTACCTAATGTGTCGTTATTGCCCTCTGCAGCATCACTTTAGATTTGCTCATCCCACGTTCTCAGCTGCTAATAGGAAGCAGTTACATAAACTGAATTTGCACGCACAGCTGCCACCTTACATAATCGCAGGGGGTGCTGTAGCACCACTGCCACCCGGGGCTGCGCAGCGCACAGCCTGCCTGCCCAGCCACACAGGCAGCCCGGGTCACCTTCCCCGCACCGACACAGAGGGACTCAGTGGTGGGTATTTATGTTTATTATTTAGAGATGGCCGATTAACTGACATAAACTGGATTGCGCAAAAAGAACATAAAATGGATTCGATGCAAAAAGAACCAGGATTTAGTTATACGACCAAGTTGTTGTGAATTTAAGCAGTATTCACACCCGTTTTATTCTGTAGAAATTCATAGTTATTCCTGAACTGCTTGTGGCACCTGAGAATACAAAATTTTGGACTTGAGAATTTACTCACAAAAGATTAATTTTTTTACTTGATTTAAAGAGCATATTTAAGAAACACTATGAGAAATATAAGTAATTTTGGCATATTTACAGTGAGATGTTTTCAGTTGTGAAGTTGGGTAGTTATGTAGGCAGACGTGTAGGAGTTGTGATGTTAGTATATTACAAGCGTTTTGCCACTTCTTGACTTCTTTATATTTTTAACAACTGTAGTAGCAGTGCCTTAAATTTCTGAAATGCTCCATTCCCTCACACTAGTTCCTACAGAACTAATTTTCTTTTCATTAATTCTCAAGCTATATGTGATAAGCAGTTGAAAAGGGATGGCAAGAAGATGAAGAAAAAGAGGAAACACCTCCTGACTGAGTTTCACAGTACGTTGGAGTATCATCCCATGCACGAAAAGGTTATGGGTTGACCAGGGCGCATACGTAGGTTGTGTGTTGATCCCTGGTTGGGGCACATGTAGGATCCAAGAGATCAGATCCATGCGTGTGTCTCTCTCTGTCTGTGTCTCTCTCCCTCCTTCCTCCCTCTCTCCCCCCTCCCCCTCCCATGATTCTTCTTTCTCTAAAAAATCAATAAACAGAGCAATCTATAGATTCAATGCAATTCCCATTAAAATACCAATGGCATATTTCACAGATGTAGAACAAATACTCCAAAAGTTTATATGAAACCAAAAAAGACCCTGAATAGCCTCAACAATCTTGAAAAAGAATAAAGTTGGAGAGATCACAATACCTGATATAAAACTATACTACAAGGCCACTATAATCGAAACAGCCTGGTACTGGCATAAAAACAGACACATAGATCAATGGAAGAGAACAGAGAGCCCAGAAGTAAACCCATGTCTCTGTGATCAATTGATATGTGAAAAAGGGAGCATGTACATACAACAAAGTAAAAATAGTCTCTTCAATAAATGGTGTTGGGAGAATTATATAAATCAGTAATGATGTAGATAACAAAATATTATTGAGATGTGAGAATTGTTGTGACATGATTATAAAGGATAATTTCAAAAGTGTTCTAGTTATTAATAATAAGATGTGTTTCATAAACTGTCCTCTGCATTTATATTTAGTTTTGTGAAAAATACTTGTTGACTTAGGCTTATGTACTAAGGTCCTTCTACGCTCTATGATTTTGAGGAACTACTTTAACTTTTCCTACAACATACTTTTCTCAGGTGTCCAACAGCTTGTCTTCCTGTAACTAAGGCATTCAAACTGAAACATTTGAGAGATAGTAAGAGTGCCTTTAACGATTACACCAGGACAACTGGCTTATGCTCCAGGGATGTCTAACCTTGTGGAGTCTCTGGGCCACACATTAAGTGCACAAATACTAATGAAAACCAAAAAAAATCTCATGTTTTAAGTAAATGTACAGTTTTGTGTTGGGCTGTATTCATAGCCATCCTGAGCCTGACGTGGCCCACAGGCTGCAGATTGGACACCCCTGACACACCATCCCAGGCAACTGGGATGTGGAGAGCAACCAGGAGCAACAGGTTACTCTACCTGTGGCCCTGTTTTCATTAAATAAGACAAATAGCAGTTGAGTAGTTTTATGTGCAAGACATTATGTTCTAAACCAAAAATGTATAAAAAGGAATAGATTCCCCTTTCACCAGCCTCCTTCTTCACCAGCAACCAGCAGTGCTCTGCTCCGAGGTATTTTATTTGTTTTCATGTGAACCATGTATTACCTGGCTTCTAATATTTGAAAACCACCAAAGGAGTAGAGTAGAGGAGTGTAAGTTCAGTGTCAGGAGGGTGAGCCTGGAAGTATGGCTAGGAGGACAAAAGATGGAAATGTAAGAGACAGTCCCTCTGGCCGAGAGGGAGGCTTTTATTCTGTCACCTTGGCTTGAAGAAGGCAGAGGGGAAGGGTGAGTTGGATTTGGCTTGTGTGGCTTGTTGTGGGGGAGCTGTAGAAGCTAGTTACGGCATTATGGAGGACTCTGTATGTCAACTTGAGGAATGCCTACCTAATGTGATTTGTTTATTATTAAACAAATGATGGTGTCCAGCCCCTTCGCCCACCCTGGGTGTTCTCTGTTTTTACACTGACTGGTATGTCTCCATCTGGGGTTATCACTCTCTTTCTTCTTTTGTGCTGCTCTGATGCATGAGCTGGATATATGAGCGTCGCGTTTCTACAGATTCTAAATACATTAGCAGCAGGCTGGATCTTGGCTACGTACCCTCCGGAAGGGGCCATTCCTTGGCCCAACATTGCCTAGATAACTGGCTCTGCTTTTCTTTCTCTTACTTGCCTTCCAAGTTATCTTTGTTATCTTTTGTGAGTTTTCCTTTCCCATTTCTTAGTTGGTATTTTATTTCAGTTGATAGAACTGAAATCAATATGTGTGTGTAGACACACACATTCATTTGTACACGCCCATACACACCAATGTGAGTATAGTTTTTTCTTGACTCACAAACATATGAAAATTCATATGAAAATATGAAAAACATGAATTTTTTTCATATTTTAACTAACATAAATAGAAAACACTTTTTAACCACCACATACAATTAATAGTAAGATGTGCCTCTTCCCACTCCCCACAAAAAGGTCCTATGAAATCTGTGGCATTTGCAAGTGTGGAAATATTGGTAGTGTGAAATTTTCAGTTTTCAAGTCCGTGGAAGAGGCTTGCTGAATTACACATCACAGTGTTTTATATCCTCCGTGCTGGGAGGAGCAGCAGTGTGGTGGTGAGAAGGGCTAGCTCTGAAAGTATGTGACCTTGGCCAAGTAAGTCAGCCTCGTACGTCCCACCCCATACCTGTAAAATAAAACTAAGGAAGGTGAATTTTCCAGGATTAATTGGGATGGTTAATGTAAATATTTAAATTAATGTTAGTGTATCATAAGGTATGGATCTTGTCACCCTTATTATGTTGTCTCCATATTGAACAATGAAGAAGCAAATTAAAAAAAAAAATGTTACCCTGGCTGGTGTGGCTCGGTGGATTGAGCACCAGACTGTAAACCAAAGGTTCACAAGTTCGATTCCCAGTCAGGGCACTTGCCTGGTTTGTGGGCTGGGTCCCTAGTATGGAGTGCACAAGAGGCAACCTCACATTGATGTTTCTTTCCCTCCTTTTCTACTTCCCTTCCCCTCTTTCTAAAAATAAATAAAATCTTTTTAAAAAGTGAAAATGTAAAAAGGTATAAAATACTTTGAGATTATGTTTTATGAGACATACCAGAGGTTCTTAAATGTTTTGGATTTACTCTTATCCCAGGCTTTTTTTCCCATGGGACGGGGCCCTGAGGCTAAAATAAATAATTAACAATTTGTTAATTAATTAGCTCCAAACACCTGCAAGGTAGCCATCAGGTGTCAATCTGTTTTCCTTGCAAATTATGAAAATTTGCCCCCTTCCCCCTGTGAGTTTGCTCTGGCCGCCCAGGTGCCTTGGAGCAGTTTGGAAATCATAAAGGCACTGCCTTGTTCAACCCTCTGACTACTATTTAATAAACATTCAGCTCATTGTGGTGCACTGTGAATTCACGACTTCCTCCCTCCAAAACATTTCGATGGGCTTAGATGGCATTAGCACAGAAAAGCCCTCAAGGGGCTTTTACAGGAAAACTTATGAAAGGAAGCTGGGAGCTCAGGCAAAGTGTTGTGTGTCTGAAAGCCTCAGAGAATCTGAAGCAACATGGGGAGAAAAGGAGACTCAGTTCTCCCTGTTCACTGTGTCCATTACAGTTGCCTCACAGCCTATTGTAGGAGTTTCTGCTTTTATGGCTCTCCAGAGCTCCTCTGAAGGTCACCTGCACAAAGATGTGTGTAAAAGGAATGTCTGAGGTTTTCTGTTCCTCCCTCCAGGCTCTGGAAACCTACAATAAAACGTGGTCCACTTACGCATCTTCCAGGACTTTCAGTACATTTTAAGTTGCTGCCCACCTGCATTTGGGCAGGAGTAAGACCTAATTGAGTCTTTAGAAAAAGGAAGCACTGCTGTCCAGCTCTGTAAACTCCCAGACCAATTAACCCCTCAGGTCACACGTATGATATGCTGGATATTAATGCTTACCAAATTACGTTGTCAGCGCTCTAACAAAACTTCACCAGTCCAGAATCCTAAGCTGCAGAGTGTAGCTTTCTGAGTTGCTGCAGGTCAGACAGAGGCTCCTACGGTGAACAGATGTTAAAATGACTTTTTTTCCTAACATGCATCATAAATTTCTCTCCATTCTGGAAAGCTGTAATTACATATACAGAAGTAGCTCGAGTGGACCTTTGGGCTAAGTGACTTTTCACATTGAACTAGTATTAAAAATAACCCTTTCTAAAATCCATTATAAATTGTGTGGCATCCTTAAATGCTGTAGCTATAGAAACAGGTGTGGTTGGTGGGGACTGTTGGGGGTCAGCCATGTTGCCACTACATTGCAATCCAGGAAAAAGCCATTCTTGCCTGCAGACGTGTATTTCTTGACAGAACATAAAGCACACTGCCTGCATCGGGTTCAAGTGTGTGTTTGTCACATGTAGACCTCCTTGTATTCCCTGTGCATTCCTCCCCTCCATTTCCTCTCTCTCCCCATTTTATCCACCTTTTGTCACCACCATATTCAAGATCATGGTCTATGGACCACCTGGCCAGACCCCCTCTGAGGAGCCCTTTTAAACTGCAGCCCCACAGAATCACCACCTCCGGGGAGGGAGTCCAGGAATTAGCATTGTCAATGAGCTTCCCACATGATTCTCACATTAACTGAAATTGGGAAAAGGTCAGGACATACTGGATTGTCCAGTTTTTCTTAATTATTTCTTGCCCTCTTGGGACTCTGTACTCAAATGTATTGTCCTTCCTTCTTGGAAGGTCAATATCTTTCTGACCTGTGTTTATTTCTTTGGGGGCTCAGGGTCTGTTGATTGAATATCAAGGCCTTTTTCTTCCTATTCTGCATTAATGTTTATGGTTATAGGAGAGGAGATTGAAACAAACACAGAGCTGGGAATGCAGGTCAGTTCGGTATGACATCATCAAAACAGCTCCACGAGGCTCCACAGGTGGAAGGCACAAGCTCTTTGAAGCCTGCCCTCTCTCTGCACCTGCTGTCAAACTCCAGCTCTTTGAGGTAGCGTTTTACAGAACCTATGCTAAAAACCCAACCGCTCTATGCCTCAGCTCCTCACCTATAGAAAGGGAATGGTGGTACCTACGTCAAATAGCAATTATGAGAATTAAATCAGAGACAAATTAGATGTCTGAAAGTACTGAACACTGATTGGCTATTATTATTAGCCCCATTTTACAGATGAGGCAACTGAGGATGGGGAAAAAAGGGAACATTACAAGCCGATCATGGCTTGTAAACAGCAAACTAGAAAACAAATT
>PVKM010033513.1:0-15947 GCA_004027735.1 Carollia perspicillata
AGGGTTCTTTGTTTACAAAGTCAGTGTTATCTACCTTGTGGAAGAGTTACAAAGATTAGATAAGATATGTAGTGACTGGTATGGTGCCCAGCACATTCTAGGTGCTAAATCAATGCTCTCTTATATTCCCTCTGTTTCCAGCATTATTGCCTCCCATAGCTACTTGGGGTCCGCTGTTGACAATACAATACTGAACAGATAAAGCATGGGTCTGGACCATTCTGGAAATTCTTTTGTTCCTCTTTTCTTCATGTCAAGAAACAACAAAGAGAGGCTTTCTGCCCTTGACGTGGAGTCTGGAGAACGTGTTTAGAAGCCCAGGGCAAGGATAGGGAACAGAAGATCTTATCTTCCATGCATCTCTTGAGGCACAACCCATATAGGCCCCAGTGAGAGTTCCTGGTTTTTCCATCCTTTGTGGACCGAGTCCTCAGCATAGACCTGGGAGCAGGCAGTCTTTTGCTGGAACCTCGATAACATTTTGACCACCATTCCAGCTGCTTCTGTCTGGTCCAAGAGCTGAAATCACCCAGCTTTTCACCCTTCAGGATATTGAGACCATAGAAAGTAGAGCCCAAAATTGCTCCTGAGACCCAATTAGCAGCACAGGGGATAATATCATTTCTCAGGGGGCTAATATGCAAAGAGGATACTAAACAGAGGACTCAGAACAGGCCTCTTGTCAGACAGAGCTTCTGGAGGAACAGGGACTGCTTGAGTTAACACAGTAAAAATAAGAACAACATTTCAGGACATTCACATGCACTGTCTGTGTACATATATGTTATTTTTTGAATTACAGATATTATTTTAAATGATATATCAGCAAAGGGAATAAGAAGGGATAATTCTTGCTAAGCTATGAAAGGTCAAGTGGAAGAAATATCTTAAAGCACAGAACAAAAATACAGAGACACAAAGACTTCGGGAGAAGTGAGGGAAACAAGGGGAAAGGGGTCTTCCTAGGGAAACCAGATGGCACCTTGCTTTCACATCTCAGTAGAAAATGCCCTTGGAATTCCAGTCTCACGTACGTAACTCTCTGAGCGCTCAGCTTGAATGTCTAACAATCACTTCCAATTTCATATGTCTAAAACTGAACTTCCAGTCTTTCTTCGCCCAAATTTCCTTTTGTAGCCATCCATAGCTTGGTTAATGGAAACTTCATCCTTCAGTTTGCTAAGACAAAAAGTCTTGAGCTGTCTTTGACTTTTCTTCCCTTCACACTCCATATCTGATTTATCAACACATTTTTTTCAGCTGTAGTTGTGCTGAATTTGATCATGTCTACCACATCCACTGCTGGCATCCTGATCAAAATCACCATCGTATCTCACTTGCATGATTTCAGTGGTCGACCAATAAATCTCCCTTTCCCTCTTCCCAACAACCACAGGAATCCTGTTAAAATATTTAGTTCATGCCTCTCCACTGAATAAATTCTTGAATAGCTCTCCATCTCTCAGTAAGAACCAAATTCCTGGGGATGACTCCTAGGGCCTCTTATGATATGGCCCTACTTCCCATTCACACTCTCTCCTACTGCCCGTGACTCTGTGACCTCACTCTATTATGACTCAGCTCTTTCTCACTCTGCTTCAGTCCCACTGGTCTCCTTGTTTCTTAAACATGGCAAGTATTCTTCCTTTTTTTTTTGGAATTCCACCCCCTAACCCCCGAAGTAACTTGCCTTCTCCCTTCCCTCCTTTAACCTACTTAAAAATCGTAAATATTTTTTGCTTTGTGTGTCTCCATAGCAATAATCAGCATGTAACGTAATATGTATTTTACATATTAACCTTGTTTACTCTGTCTCTCATCCCACCGTAGACCGAAAAGTAAAACTTCATCACTGCGGGAATTTATTGCCTGATTCCTTCCCTGTCGCATTCGCAGGAACTCCTGTATATAGTGTTGGCTGCATTTCCTGGCTGCGGCAGAGTGGCCAATCCGAGGGGTCACTTCTGCAGTGGTGGTCTGGGAGTCCACCCAGCAGGCCCATGTGGAGCTGCTCTACTGCCTTGCCAAAATTTGATAGCCACTAATTAAATAAATTAACCCCTTTCTGCTTTAAAGTGCTTAAGTAAGTTTAATTTTCCGAGACTGAGCCATTGTATCATGTAGAAAAAGGGATTATCTGGAAATAAGGTAAAGGATGGGGGTTGCTTCATTCTCTACTTCAGATCTAACACACAGGTCATCTGCCCATGAAGCCAGCCCTATCTATTCTGGTATTTCCCAGGCGTAAGATGAAATTTGGGGAGCAAGGAGAGCATTTGGTCAGATTACAGAATATACTGTACTTAGTTGATTGTTTGGATCTACTATGTGACAGCCATTGTTCTGAAAGCTTAACCAATATTATTGTTTAATTCTCCTGACATGTGAGGTAGGAATTATTGTCCATTTTTTTTACAGATGAGAAACCTGAGTGCTGGAAATTTAAGTGGTTTGTCTCAAGGTCACAGTAAGTGGCAGCCTTTTCTGTATCTCTGTTCCTATTGCCCAGCTTGGCTGTCTCTCAGCAGGCCTAGAAGAAGGGCTTTGGGAGATTCAGACATCAGTGTGGACCAAAGGGTGAGTATGAGACAGGATAGAATTAGTCCTTGTCAGGTCCCTGGGGGAAGAATAATCAGCAATAAGGTATTGTTTTTAATTCTTAACATGTGTTCTAAGTTATCCCTCACTTGTATTCTAAAGAGGAAAGATATTATTTTTTAGGAAGTTTCTGGCTGTGGATTTTTGTCATGTTGATCTGTAAAGTGGATAAAGCTGAGGCCCCAGGGCATGAGGTAACTTCTTATTTCATATAGCTAATCCTGGAAACCCACATTTCAAACAAAGTGTTAAAATCAGAAATAACTGAATTAAATTCTTTGATGAAAGTCTTAGAAATGCATTTGAGGAAATTACATCATTATTGATGGAGATGCCACAAACGGAATTTTAAAAAGTCCTCATACGTAGATAAATTTTCACACATTAAAAAAATTACATCCCTGGGAAAATTTGTGATCTAATTTTTTAGCCCTCTGGTTTGCTTTGGCACTGCACATGAGGACTCTGATCCTTCCATGACCGCTTCATGTGTATGCCGGATTGGGTGTTTTATTTATGACTGAATCTCAATTTATTCTTTGTCTCCAGATGCTTTTACACTGCTCTCTATGTATGTGAGGGTTCGGGGAAATAAAAGATGCAATTAATTTCAGTCCAAGTGATTATTTACCAATGCCTTAAAAAAAAGACACAGCTGGTTGCATGATTTATTGGCCTATGTAGTTATTGAAATATGAATTGATTAATGGTCTCTGTCTAAACTTTGCTTTTGTTTTAATGGATTAATTATAATATGAGTTTTGGTCAGTTTGAGGTAATCCAAAGTAGGAAACAAAACAAAACAAAAAGCTAATGATGTAGGCCGCCTAATTTTCAAGGCATTTGCTGGAGTATGCCGTTTTCTTCACAGCTGTGAAGTCTAGCAGGATGTATCTGTTAGCACAGTTTTTGTGTATCACCTTGCATAGCACAGTTACATTAAAAATGAAAAAAATCAGGTTCTTTCCATTTTCAGCATTCCCGAAAAAGGCAATGTTAATTGGTTAAGCATCTTAGTTAATAAAGTTATTATTGAAGATATAGATAGTAGGATATTATAAATAATACAGTGGCACTACTATACAAACTGTATATGTCGCTATTTTGATATCCATCTTATGGAATTTATTTAATTTTGTTTTAATTCATGAAGTTTATTGTAGTTGGTGTTAAGGACTGAATGTGTCCCCTCCAAAATTTATATGTTGAGCATATTTGGAGATTGGGCCTTTACAAAGGTGGGCAAGGTTAAATGAGATCGTACGGGTCCCTAATCTGTAGGACTGGTGTCCTTATGAGAAGAGAAGGAGATACTAAGGGTGCACATGGACAAAGAAAAGGCTGTCTACAAGCCAAGGCGAGAGGCTGAAGGAGAAACCAACCCCACCTGCACCTTGACCTTGGACTTCCAGCCTCCAGAACTATGAGGGAACAAATTTATGTGGTTTAAACCACCCAGACTATTATTTTGTTATGCCAACCCTAGCAAGCCAGTATAGTTGGAAACAGTTCTATATTTTAGAATTTAGTGCTCAAAAAGTTCATCCATTTGTTTGTAAAACCACTACTATACATGATTTTACAAAAATGTCACTTTTAGACTTAAAAAAATTCAATTTGGATGAAATTAAATGTATTTTCCTTTCTTTGAGTTTAACATGTTAGTTTATATTTAAGCAGTAAATATTTTCACCTTTATAACTTTTAACTATAATCTTACTACAAATGTTTATTACAAAACATTTAGAAAACAGAAGGGCAAGAAGAAAAAGTAAAACATCATTTATCTTACTGTGTAAAAATAATTATGGAGCACATTTTGATATACCAACATAGTAACAAAAAATTTGAAGGACTTATACCCCAGTTTGTTTCTTGGGTTTTAAAATTTAATACATGGATATTTCTGCATCTTTAAATGAATGTCATGTACACACACAAACATATGCACCATAATTTTCAAAAACGGCATCTAATCCTATTGCATAAACAGCAGAATTAATTTAACCAATAAATATTCTCTATGATAAATTGACACACACACATATTAACAAATGAGTATTCTCAGCTATTTCTCTTTTTCTAAAGTTTTCCCCATATCCTTTACTGTTAAGGTGGGTTCTAAACATGGGTTTTTGTTGTGCTGATTGATCCGGGGAATGGATGAAGGACCTTGTAAGTCTAACAGGCTACATTAATTCGTGTGAGGAAGAGACGTGCCAGGAAAAAAAAACAGCTGAGATAAAAAAAAAATGGAGAAAAGAGGCAAGAGAGAAAACACAGCCAAAGCTCAGTTTTAGAAAAAAATTTTCTGGAGACTTTTAATAAAGAATCAGAGGTATTGGGAGCAGCTGCTTTACTATGATGAGTAGAATTTTAGGGAAGAAGAAGGAGAAGAAGGTAATGGGAGAAGGTTTTTGGAAGTTCTGTTGTGTGTAACACTAGAACTACCCATTCAAAGGTTCTTTTAGATGTAGTAAAACTAAAGTTGTTTTAGTGTTTTGGAATATTGGATGTCATTTCTTTAAAAATTTTAAAAAGTAATAAAAACCACCACATTTTTTTTTGTAAAACACAAATAATAGAGGGCATACATTTGTAGCTCAATCCTTAAATACACTCATAACTATTATAGTAGTGAATACACTATTATCAAAGTGTTGATAAAAAGGATATACAAAATTTAAAATTTTAATCTATATTTTCAATTTGTCTCATATCCACTGTCACTATTTAAAAGAACCTCTTTCCTGTCTTCAACTCTTCAACTTTGCCAAGATGATAGACAATGATATAAAATTATTTTAACTTGCATTTTATTGAGATATGGATGTTCTATTTCATTATACATGTATCTCTAGCTCACTCTATTAAAGACTAAATAATATTTCAAAATGTATATTTTCTAATAAATAGGAAATTTAAAGTACAGTATTTTCATTTAAGTGAAATGCAAAGCTGATATGTTACATGAAAATAGCTATTTCACATAATGGTGCAAATGTAACATTATAAAACTAAAAAAAATGTAGTTAGAATTCTTGGGACATACTGTTCTTAGTTATTATTCTTTTTTAGAATATTGATTATCTTTCTGAGTTACGAGGCCCAACATTCAGATTCAATCTTAGGTATAATTTTCAAAAAAGGACTCTTTAGATAGACAATGTCTGACAGATTCTAAAACTTTATCTAGTTTCACGGAAAATTGATGCCTAGACAAACTCATTTATGTTTTTACTTTTTCTTATCTCCTCTGTAGTTTGAGTACAGGATCCCCTACTTCCAATTTAAGCCTTAAGCTTTCACCTATATTCCTGATCCCATTACTGTTTCGGATCTCTCTCCTGTATCTTTCTCCTTTCTTTCTTCTCAGTGGTTCCCTCTGTTCAGTGGAGAAAAACAATAGTCTTTCCCATGTAAATGCAACTAGTCTTGCCTATACATCTACCTCCCCTTAAACTAGTTTTTCTTCCCTTTTCTTCTCATTTAAATGTTTTGAACAGTTCTCAACCCATAGATACTTACATAAAATTATAACTTGTCTGCATTCCACTTCCATTGCTCTTGCTGAGGTCACAATTACTTGCCTGTTTACAAATTTAGTGGGTTGTTTTCGATCTTTATCTTACCTGACCCCTCTGGTATTCTAATTCAACTTTAATTTCTTAAATTAAATTAAATTTCTTTAGTTTCTGTATCTGCCTGTCTTCTCAGCACACTTTTTATATCTCCTCGAATGTCTCAGATGCTGTCTCTGTAGGTCCCTTTATGGCACCTTTCCCTTTGCTCTGTTTCGGGTTTGCTGTTTCTTGACACGTTTTATCACTCTGCCTACTCTACAATGTAATCTTGCAAACTTCCTGCAATTCTGCAGTCTTCCTTTTTGTTCTTTTTCCAACAGTTTAAATATGTTTTCCCACCATCCTTTGGGCTCCAATATTTCCAATGAGATTCAGAATTTAATTACTGTTCCTTTGTATGCAATGTCTTATTTTTCTCTCTCCACTTGTAATGTTTTCTCTGTGCACTTGATTTTAAGCAGGTTATGACGTTCCTCTTTTGTATTTATTCCTCTTGGACTTTGTAAAAAATCTGAATCTGTAAACTTAAGTTTTCCATCAAATTTGGGTAAATTGCAGCCAATATTTGAAAATATTTGGTCTCCTTTTCTGTTATATCTCCCTCTAGATCCCATTTACACACAGTGCTACCTTGTGCTGTTGCTTTGAGACTGTTTACATTTTAAATCCATTTTTCTCTCTATTAATTCAGATTGGGTCATTCTCTGAATTTTTCTTAAGCCTACTGACTCTTTCTTCTGGCATTTCCAATCTATTATATCTATATCTATATCCATATATCTACATAGGTATACGTATAAATAGTAGATGTATACAGATATATACATCTATGTAGGTTTATACATATATCTGCATACATACATATATAGATATATGTATATATCTGCATGTATGCATCTGTATATATATCTGCATATACATGTACATGTGTGTATATATCTGTATATCTATATATGTATATATAGATATGTAGACTATCTATATATGTGTATAGATATGTAGATATATAGATATCTCCAGCTTTTAAAAAATTTCCTGTATTATAAATTTATTTCTAGAATTTCTATTTTGTTCTTATTATTTTCCTTTTCTTTCCTGAGATTCCTCACTTTTTCAATAACAGGCATATTTCTGTTTACAGTTTTAGCATTGTTAAAGCTAGTAGTTACGTTAAAATCCTTGTCAGATAATTCTACTACATGGATCATCTTGTGGGTTCCATCTCAATTAATTATATTTTTTTGAGTGTAGGTCAAATGAATAATATTTCACTTTCCTTTTTTTTTGGTAGGTTGACTAATTTTAGATTTTACCTGGAATTGTGAATTTCAGTGTGTAAAGACTCTGGACTCAGTTATGCTACTTTGAAGACTTTTGTTATTGTTTTTTAATAGGGCAGAGAATTTGGCTGAACTTAAATTATCAGCTGTTTCTTTGGTGGTGGGAAACAGCTGAAATCTTAATACAGTAGCGTTCATTTTGGCTGAGTCTCTTGGAATCTGCTTTGTGTCTGCATGGTTCAGAGGTCAGCCAGATATTTTAGTGCAGTTTATTTTAAAATTTGGGCCTTCCTCCCCACCCCCCACCAGGTATCTTCCTTCTCATTTTTCAGTTGTTGTGGTTACTCTAAACACTATCCTCTCCACACTAATACAACTGTAAGTTTTCTCTACCTGCTTCAACCACCTATTGGCACTGACTAGAGCCTGCCTTATGCTGTAAATTGTAAAAACTGTGAAATGTATTCAAGCGCAGTTTACTGTATGCAATTGTTGATACACCTCTAGTATCTGCCTGCTTGCAGTCATTGCCCACGGCCTACTATAATCTTTAAGAAGTTATATGTAAGAGGATTAGAGGGAAAATAAATAATTGGGTGCTATGCGAATGCTGGAAGCCATCACAATATTACCTCACCTACTCTCACCCTTTTATATTCTTCCTGCCACCACCTACCTAACATATTCAAAACAGAGCTCATTGTTTCCTTGCCAAACCTGTCTTTTTCTCACTATTCCTTACCTCAAGTAATAAAATCTAATAACCAACGAATCACTCAAGACACAGATTATCCTCTGTCTTCCTCACATGAAATCCTTTTGATTTTATTTCTGGAATATATCCAATATGTTTTTGTTTTCTGTTCTTGTGGATGTTCACAGAAAATAGTGCTTAGCATATGCCCTTTCAACTCGAGATATACTTCATCATAAAAATTTTAGTGTATCTTTACCACCAATAGATTCCAAACTTCATAGTCTTGACCAGCCTCGGCCTGCTCTTCCAGTTCTCCTTCTGTTTCTCTATCCCTTGAATTTTGTATCAAGTTATTTGTTATTCTCCCAAATTCAACATATCTTATGTATCTGTTCATTTCAGAAAGTGTTTCCATGTATGTGAAGCCTATTTCCTCCCTTTTTCTTTAGTTTTGCTTGCCTTTTAGCAGTTTTTACCCTCCTGCTGAGGGATTACCTGGTATGAGCTAGGTGCTCACTCTGTGCATGTGGTAATGATACTTCTCCTTTTTCTTATAATTGAAGTACACCATGATTAAGCTCTTGGCTCTTTTTTTCACTTTTTGAACTTGAAGTATGAGACCCTGTCTTATTTATCTTTGTGTCCACAACATAATTTTTTGTTGCTTAATAAGTGATTTTTGAAGTAAACAGAATGCCCGCTCTATCTTTATTTCTCATGTATTGAAAGAAATGGAAGAACTGGGCTGCTGTAATTAAAAAAAAAATTAAATAAGAATTTCAAGAAATTTTTACTATTCTACTTTCTTATTACATTAGAAGAGGGGAACTCTCTAATCCTTAGCTTTAGGTTTATATTTTAGGTATAAGGTTATATATCTTGTAGGTCTTCTTAATCAGATAGAAATACACATTCAAGTATGAAAGCTCTTTTTATTGTAGTTTGAATCATCGTCAGCTTTATGGAAAACCCCTATTTCATGGATCATGACCTGCCTTCAAATAGCAGCACAGCATTAACCAAGGCAGAGGATACAAAAGACGGAAAAGCCAAAATATGCAGAGAAAAATAGGAGCCCCAAACAGGCAATACGTGGACAAAAGTAGGCTTTGGAGTTCACTGTTCTTGGTCAAATAGTCGATAAGTTTGCACGCTCTGTGAAACAGAACGGAGCTGCATTCTATCCCCTGGATTCCACCGAGTCCTTCCAGTGCTTTATATTGTGAATGGGGGGACCCTCTGAAAAATAGCATAAAGTGGGGCGACATGATAAGCGATGGTGAGGATCTAACCTAATGAAGGCATTGTGACAATTCTAGACCAGGAGCAGATCTACGCATGAAACTCGTAATTCCCTTTCTTTCGTAATAATACATTATTACGCACACAAATTGTAATTCATTATATTCTGTTTTTTTTTTTGTTATTTGTATAATCTTGCTCCCCTGATTTAATCGTAAATTCCTGTAAGTTACAGTGTGTATCTTATACTATTTTTAAAAAAAATTTCCATGCATGTAATATATTGGTTACATGCTGATAATTTAAAATATTTTTCTCAGTGAGCATCATTGAAAAGTCAATAAGCCATCAGTAATATCCACATCTCAGGATTCTCTCCTACTCACCACATTGCAGAAGCAGCTATAAAGAGCTAATGGCAGTTTCCCTCTCATTGCACAGTTTATGGTACCACAGACCTGGAGAATGAATGGGAGGAAAAAAATGTTTCCTCTCTTACATTCAGGAGATTAGATGCCTCTAAACCCTAAATCCCTTGCGTGAAGGGATTGTGAGTCATTAATAGTTTATGCCCAGTGCCTGGCACATAGTAGGTGCTTAAGACATGTTTGAATGAATTAACCAAGGAGAAAAATCTAGGTTACTGAGTGTTAAGGAAAATCTCAATAATTTAATGAAAAGAACAGACTCTGGAGTAGGAATTCAAATCAATCAACACAGGCAGGAACAGACCAAATTTTAGATTAGTTAAAACCAGAAACGGCACCCCCTTTGTGGGTTTAAGTTTAGTTAGATCTGTGGGAGTTTCGGATCGCATCTGTTAATTCATGTTGGATCTGGACAAAGTGACAAAGGAAGGGCACTCAGTGACACAGTGGAGAAAAGGGTCCCCCCATTTTACCTTTTTGGTATAGGTCATTTATTCCCTTGTCTTCTTCCTGTTTTTAAATGTTTCCAGGTAGCAAGAAGAAGCACCATCAGCATAGTCTTTCAAGGTCATGACTGGACATGGGGTTGACCATTGTAACACCAACAATAGTTACTTGGGGAGCGCACTTTCAGGACACTGTGAAATGAACCAGACGTGGCAGCCTTGGCTGTTATGAATGGTTGTGGTCTGATATATTTGCACATATACAGCCACTGAGCTAAGCCTCCTGGCTGGAAGAAACTGAGATAAGGGTCAGTGTTTAAATTACAGCACCTTGTGAACAAATACCCAGTGCCGATATTAGTATTGTGCCAAAAGCAGGGATTTGTTTGAATTATCGAACATGACAGTCCTTCCCTTACTGCTCAGTGGAGGGAGGTATAAAAGAATATTTTTGGCTGAACTGAGCCCATCACTTTGAAATTTAGCCTCAGTCATCTGATGCACAAAGAGGGGAATAAGGGGATTTTACAAGGGATATTCCAAAAAATAAAGGGAATGTAGTTCATAATGTTCAGAAGCCAGAGAATTCTACTAGTCATCCTCTCATTTGTTTTTCAAGTTTTCCTTAAATTGGCTTACAGCTTTATCTACAATTCACCGCACATGGATATTTTTGCCATTGCACATTTACAACAGCTGTGATCCTGATGGGGCTTTAGTTAACCAAAGGCCCCTCTGCATGCAAGCGGTCACTGGGCAGCTAATAGGTTGAGGGCTGAACCGACAACAAAGTGAGCAGAACCATGCAGCTGTGGACCAAATGTAGCATAATAACTAGCAGTTGGTCATTACGGGGTTAACTGCTGGTGTTCTGCTAAGTGTTAAAAAATGCTGAGGGCCTGCTCAAAAACCCAGCCAAAATTTGAACATTTCCACTGGGTCGAAGCAAAAAGTGCCTCTGCTTCTTTTTAAAACTGGCGATTATTTTTAGGACACCAATCTTGTTGCAGTGTCTAACACATATTATTTATAATTTTTTTTTGATAATTATGTTGTACTTTTCCAACATGCTTTTCATCTACATAAGAGATCCTTGCAGAATATCAGCTTCTTAGTCTCTCGGGCTTTAGCCACTAGTGTTCGTGCCTTATACTTTCCAGACTTGTTACGTTTACCCTGGCAAGAATTTTTACCTACGTTTGTTGAGTTAAAGAGCCATCCATCCTGTTGTTTTAAACAAATGAAATTGTATCACTGCAATGTCAGTCCAAACATGTGTAATTAACATGGAAAATATGTCTGAGCCGTATTGGTCAAGATAGATGACTTCCTCACATGACTTATAAACAGTTACAGGCAGAAAGCCAGGACGTCAGAACCAAGTTGTGTACCACAAAGGTTTATCTGGGAGGACTTTCAAATTACAAAGGAAAAACGCAAAAATCAGCCTGCCATACTGTCTTAACAAGGAGCACCGTTTCTGCTATCTGTATAAAAATAAGCCTCCTGTCCTCCTTTCGACATGTGTTACTCACACTGCCGAGGTCAAAACAGACATCTCATTCTTCTGGAAATGTTCATCAAACAATATAATGGTGCATGTCAGAGCTTTCAAATTATTCTGGCTGGAAATAGGTCTCTAATCTCCTTTTAAATTTTAATAGTGGCTGTGTGCAGAATTCTCTTTGGAATTCTTTGATTAGTGGCCTAGACTCTAAAAGAAAGAGTTCCAACTCTGTCCCCTAGATGTTTTTCTGAGTCTGCTGAAAGCTACCAGCTCTGACTTTTTTCTAGTGTTGCTTTGCTACGTAATTATCCAATAAATGCTACCAGCAACATAGTGGACTTGTAGGCCATAGGAACAAAACAGACTTGCCTACGGATGCTCTGTTCCCTTGCTGGGTAAAATGAGCTCATCCTGAGTCTACCCGAAGATGCATTGTGTCTTGAAGTACATCCCAATCCTGGCTTGAGGTTGTCAGTGGCATCAGGTAGAAATTAGGTGTGCCAGGAACTTCTTAGGAAGTCCTCCTTGCAACTGAGTCACATCCAAGGAAGTTTTGTGACCGAGGCACCGTAACTCAGGAGAAGGACAATCCAGTTTGACTCTAGTTCTGCAGCAGGAGCTCCCATGCCAGGAGGTATAATGAATTGTCAGGGTGGAAGTTAGTGGGCTTATGAAAATTAAGGTTGTTGGAAATTCTCTGAGAAAAACCCCTTGGTTCCATTCCCCAGCTGCGCTATAAAGGTCTTGACCACTTAGTTTATGGAAGCTGGCTGTTAATGAACTAAACTCAAGGATTTTCAAATGTATCTGTAAAGGTCTTGAGATATGTAACTTATTCTTTACTTTTCAAGCAGCCTGAGCTCTGAATGGGTTTTGCACCTACAAGAGGAAGGATAAGAGAGAAAGAGCAAGCTGGAGAGTGTGAGAATTAGAGAGAAGGAGAGCTGTCTAGGGACAGTTTGCTGTACTGCTTCAAAAGGGAAAATTAATTGTCCTGTCTCTCAGGTCCCCTGCAGCATGGCAGGTGTGAAAGAAGACTGCCACAAAGGCCGGTGTCGCTGTGGGGTGCAGGAACGTTTCAGGTGAGCTCTGTCCAGGAAGTGGGATTAATGTGCCAACTGCATGTGTGCTCAGAGGCAGGGAAGGTAACCACCCTGAAACACACAGGATCCCAGGAACCGAACAGAACTGGGAGAAAGGCTCCTCTCATTCTTGGGAATGTGGTAAAGCAGCAAGGGAAACAGGTCTCCCTTGCTCTGTCTTTCCTGGTGTTAGTCATTGTCAGCATTCTAGAAAACCTCAACCTTCTTCCCCTTCACTTCACACCTCTGATGAGATCTGACAAGACGGGCAGGACAGAGCTGAATAAATCTGGAGAAGGGACAAACTCCTTTCCATCTTTATCCTGCTGGGTGCTGCCCTAGGAGTCAGGGATGGGTACCCCATACCAGGCCCCATTTGTCAGTGACATCTAAGGGAAAGCCTGCCTTTAGATGTTGATTGTTGTCCTTCACCTGCAATGGGGCCAGTGTCCCTAGAGTTAGAGTCCGCTCTAGAGTTAGAGGCCCCTGCTGGGTACTTCTGCCCTGGCTGTTTAATCGAAGCTTAGCTCAACTCTGAATTCTGGAGCTTATCAGTGCTCACTTTACTCTGGATTGAGGCCTAACAGAAGAGTGGAAAGTGTATTAGGCATCCTTAGAAAGGGAAGTTAAGAACTTATCAAAACAGGAAGAAGGGTTCTATCTTGTAGCCATAAACCTATTTTAGTTTTTTAGTACATGGCCTGATGCCATTCTTCACGTAAGGAACTGCCAACAAATAAGAAAATATAGTCCAAGAGATTTATTCTTGATTTTAAAAAGATGAGAATGTAAGGTAGCATGGAAGATGTGTTCTCGGCCAGATCTAACCTGGGGATGTGTTACGTATGCACGGTGTACACCCGGGAGCACACAGTCACATATGCATCTAACAAGGGATGAATCTGTCACCCCGAATATCTCTGATCTCCCGTGAACTTCTGGGCCCTGCAAGTTGGTAGCTGCAGCAACCACAGCATATGCTGTAAGCATTTCAACTATTAAAATCTCTGACATTTGGCAGGTGCATTTAAGAATGACAGCTCCTGGCAAGTTCATCTTATCCTTGCACGCGAATAATAAAGAGAAAGAAATATTTTCAGTCTGGCAGAAATAAGCAACAGGTGCTGAAGGCCCTGCGATGTCGTTTAACAGGGGGGAGTATATTAAACACTGTGAAATAAGCAAACACAATTATAACATGCTTACAGTGAAAACAATGGCTCCTAGTTAATTCTGGTCTAGACCGGTTCAAAGACCCTGGGGCCAACCTACTTTAGGAAGGATTTCCCCCTTTAAAAAGAAAAGAATGTGCAAAATATTTAATAGTGTATCCTTCAACGGTAAAAGTCCTTAGGGGATTCTGAACGTTAAGGGCTATTTTTTTCACAGGCGGAGCTTTAAGGCTTATCCTGCCTGTTCAGGGCTGCGGAGCCTCCAGGATGTCTTTATCTAGAGTCTGTCTGTCCTTCCTTTAGTCTAAGAAGCTGACTCCAGCAAGTAAGTGTCTTATGCTCATCTTTTATTCATTCTGGCTTTTGAAAGCGGTTATTTTGTTCGTCAAGCCTGCTTTCACAAGCATTGAAGATCTCTGACGTCAAGAGCCGGTATTCCCAAGTGACTCCTGTTCTAGAAGCCGATGATGATGGAAGTGTGGCCCGATGTTCGTGCCGCCGAATCTTGTTTCTAGTTCTTTGTTTGCAATATAAGAACGCGAGAGAGCAATCTCGATAACTGTAGTAGCGCTGACTGAAATAGTTAGGTTCTGAGGTCAGACATATCAAATTCAGAATTCTGTTTTTAAATCCTGCATGTGTGGCGTTGACTAATTAATTACATTCCCCAAGCTTTTCCTTTTTCTGTAAAGTGAAGATAATAGAAGTATTTCCTTCACAGGCCCTCTCAAGGGCTAACGTAGATAATTTACTTATTTACCTTAGTCAGATGCCACATTAGAAATGTTTGAAAAGGCTGGTCACTTTTACTTATGTTTCCTAGGCTGGATTCACTGAGAAGAAAAGAGTAGAGGAGGCGCTGGTGAGAAAGATCACTTGCTAAGCCAGCTCCCTAGATGAAGTTTCAAGACCAGACCTTCTTTTGTCACAATCTGGGGCTTGGCTACTCGAACTGTGGTTGGTGGACCAGCGGCCTAGGCACAGCTGGGAGCCTGAGAGACCAGCGTCACCTTGGGTCCTACCCCAAAGGGACTGAGTCAGGGTCTGCATTTTAATGAGATCCCAGGTGATTTGCATACTCTGATCTTTACAGTTAATTCCCTTACAGTTCTCTCGGGTTTCTTTGATCTCGCCCCTCCTTTAAAAGTAGCTCAAATATTTCTTTTTTAAATTTCTGGGTTGCTATACAAGTCCTTCGGAGTCAGTGATACTTGACTGTTGTCCACTGTTTTACACCGGACCAAAGCAGCCGATATTGGTATCGCCTCTTCTTCCCTCTCTCACCTTGAACTACCTTCCTGTTTTCATCTTAGTCCTAGATGGTGATTTGCCTATTTCTAGAGAAACTACCCACATAGATTTTACATTTTCCCCTCCTGATTTTGAAGTTGGAATAGCACCTATATGGGTTAATGGGAGAAATGTATGAAGAGAGGGGTGGGTTAGTGCACAGTTCTGTAAATTATTTTTCTTATGTCTTTATGAAATCATTGAGAAATTTAATTCTGCTTTAAAGAAAACGTTTAGTAACATAAAGAAGAAAAACTTCAAGACAAATGCTAACTATGCTTAGTAGGAGGCAAGTGCATTCAAATAAATTGGAATTAATGGGTTCAAATTATATATTTAAAAGAATAGTTAGGTATATATTTTTTAAAAAATTGCAAGTTTCCCCTAAACTTACCTATTTTTCTCTTTTAAATAACACTAGAGAGTTACATATTATTCTTTGCCTTATTTTACCTTTTTAACTTTAAGACTATCAAGATTTCAATTAATAGGGTTTTTTTAAAGATTTTATTTATTTAATTTTAGAGAGGGGAAAGGAGAGAGTAAGAGAGGGAGAGAAACATCGATGTGTGGTTGCCTTTCACATGCCCCCTTACTGGGGACCTGGCCTGCAACCCAGGC
>PVKM010033514.1:0-15946 GCA_004027735.1 Carollia perspicillata
GGTCCTCACACCACTCGGTGTAACGGCTGAATAAAGGCTCACGGTGTAGATGTGCTGCAACTCTTTTAAACCAACCTCTGATTTTTCAAATGACACACAATCCTGCAACAGACATCCTTCTATCTACACCTGTAAACACTTGACCAAATTTCCCTTTGAAATAAGCTCCCAGAAGGAAACTTTCCAGATTAAAAAGTATTTGCGCTTAAATTGTAATACACCTGGAGGACTGACTGCAGGCGAGCTTTTCCAGAAAGAATCTGAATGAGGACATTGCTACAGGACACTGGAGAATCGCCAAATGGTCAAAAGTGAGGGCCTGGAGAAAGCTGAGATTTCCTCGGCAACCTTTTGCTCTTTATTTCTCAATAGAAGCTCCCAAAGTGCAAAGCTGGGGTCCCTGGGCCTTCCCCCTGAGCTCACACCTTATCCTCCAGAGGTCGTCAAAGAGGCCCTGCTCCAGCTGGGGCAGCAGCAGGGCGATGGCTGTCTCGGCGTACATGGAGATGACCCGCTGGCCCGCGCGCAGCGCAGTGTCACGCACAAACTCATTCTCGTCAGCAAGAGCCTGCGCACAGAGGGTGGGTCAGCCAGGGCTGCCTCCCCCAGGCACCCAGACCCAAAAAGAAGCGGGACTCCGTGGACAGCAGGGTGAGGACTCCCACCGCCAGCCCCAGTCGGCAGGCAGACCTCGCTCACCAGGAGGTCACTCGCATCCCACCCTCCTCGGGACCCATCTCCTGGGCCTGGTCATCAGTGCCTACTTTGAGGATACAGGGGATGATGGGCCCCACATAAGGAGTGAACTTGTCCCCAAAGGTGATGGGCAGGTAGTTGAACATCATGATGTAGCCATCTCGGACGTGGGGTGCGATGTCCACTTTGCTGGCTGTGGCCACGATCTCTGGCATCAGCTTCTCCAACTTCTCCACCCCCAAGCCAGCCATGACCTCGGCCAACCCTGCAATAGTAAGACAGAATGAACCCACCAGGTCTGAGGCCCTTAGAGGGCACTCCTGGGGCGGCCCCCAGGCCTGTGCTGGCCTCACCCTGCGCAGCGCCGGAGCGGTCCACGGAGCTCTGCTCATAGGTCAGCGTCTCCATCAGCCATGGCAGCAAGTCCTCAAAGCACGACTCCCCCATGCCCTTCACCATGGCCCCGAGCGCCTTTGCAGACACCGTCCGCACCTGTCAGGTAACCGAGAGCAGGGGTGGGGAGGAGCCGAGGGTTCAAAATTAGGTGACCAGGCAGGCGCAAGGAGGGGCCCCTCAGGTCTCCTTCCCTTTATCAGACAAACACAAAAGCAGCTTACAGGAAATTCTCAGGAGTCAATTTTTCTGGGGACTGGGCTACAGTAATGAGCTCTTGCCCCCTCTCCTCCCAGACTCACCTCAGGGACAGGGTCCAGAAGAGAGGCCTTCAGGCCCGGCGTCACACTCGGCAGGTAAGGAGCCAAGTCCTGCAACAACACAGATGTGACTCATGTGGAGGCCTGGCCCTGCTTCCTCCAGGACCCGTTCTGCCAGGGACACTGCCCTCACGACTCTGCTGTCGAGGAGCACGCAGCAGGGGCGCTCCCAGACAAGGGGGCAAGAGCACTGCTGGTCCCTGGATGGGCCTGCACCATTGCTCGGGCCCATGTTCAAGAGGTTGGCAGAGCCACCGGCCACAGCTCAGTGCTCTTATACCTCCTGCCCTTCTCTTAAAAACAAGGCCTGCCCGGCCTCTGGCATCTTCAGGAAATTATTTCTGGCGTTTCCCTTTCAGATTTGTACTACCATTTTCCCTTTAATTTTTTAATAAAGATTTTCTTTATTTATTCTGAGAGAGGGAGAAAGAGGAGAGAAACATCGATGAGTTGCCTCTCATACACACCCCAAACGGGCACCTGACCCATAACCCAGGCATGTGCCCTGACTGGGAATCGAACCGGCAACCTTTCAGTTTGGGGGATGACGCCCAACCCACTGCACCACACCAATCAGGGCTCATCTTCCTTTTCTTCACCTTAAAAGGCTTACATCTCTTAATATAGCATTCAGCTTTAGGGAACAGTTTTAAATATAGAAAAAGCCTTATGTTCTTAACAGCAACTTTTAAAATGCAAAAACCCTGGATACTATATGACCAGTGATAGAATTATGTAACTTATAGTATACAAACTTGTTGGATACATAATGATTAAAAATCAGTTTTATGAATAACTCATTGTAGCTTGGAAATAAGTTGATGTTCAGGAATATAATTTTTTATCCTCATCGAAGGATATATTTATTGATTTTCAGAGAGAGAGAAAGGGAGGGAGAGAGAGTGGAAGAGAGAAACATCGATGTGAGAGAGCAACATCAGTCAGTTGCCTGCCGTACACTCCCCAACCAGGGCTCGACCCACAACGTAGGTATGTGCCCTGACCAAGGATCAAACCCCCAGCCTTTTGCTGTATGAGATGATGCTCTAACCAACTGAGCCATACGGCTCTTTTTATATTTAAAAAGAAATATAACTTTTTAAATGTAATTTTTTTACAAAAAAGAAACATTAACAGGAATTGCTTTAGCGCTGGAGGACTATGGGTAAGATTTTTTGTTTTTCCCGTTTTTCAATTTCCCAGATTTTGCAGGATGGAAACGCCCTCCCACTTTACTCCTGCGCCCGCAGCTCAGTGAGCCAAGCAGAGCTGAGCAATGCAGTCACACGGGCACGGCCTTGGGAGCAAGTAAGCAAACAAGGTCCATCTCCCCTCGTTTCCTGAGAGGCTCATGAAAGGGAATGCTGGAAACAAGAAAACACTGCAAGTAGTCAAAGCATCAGCCACTTTCCCCACACTCCTGAAAGGTCAAAGGTGAGGTTGGACCTTTCCTGCGCTTCTGTCTGTAACAGGGGCCCACGGTGAGGGGCCTCCCCTGGGGCTGAGCTGATAGGCACTCAAACACTATGCTGTGAGATGCCCAGAGAACCTAAATTTCTATCCTCCACCCCAAAATTGTCCATGTCTCCTCCCAAACACAGTCAGAGGCCCAGTGCCCACACCCCTCCCATACCTCCTGTGCAAGGACTAAGCCCTAAACCAGCGTCTACTGGTCCATCCTGCACCAGCCCCAGCTGGGCTGTTACCTTCTGGTCTGTCAGGGAGTACATGTTGCCGATAATCTGGGCTGCCATCTTCCGTGTGTCTGTGGAACGGTCCTGGAAGGCCCTCTGGACGATGGGCATGATGAGGGCCAGGGACGGCGCGTCAATGAAGTGGACAAACTTGGTGTCCAGCAGGGTCTGCAAGCACTTCTGGGTCTTCCTGGAAGGGTCTGTCAGGGCATCGAGCAGGACTGGGGCAATGGCTGCGTGGCCAGACAGAAGAGAGGCCGCTCTGTAAGAGTCTGTGGTGTGGCAAAGCCACCGGGTCCCCAGAACCAGAGGGATCAGAAGAGAAGGGAATCTGGGGTAACTGCTGCCGGAAGCCCCTCAAGTCACAGCCTGGGAAGCCAGCCTGTCTGCAAAGAGCAGTCCTTGCTGTAAGAGGAGGAGCTGGCCCGGGGGCAGCAGCTGCCAGCCCTCTGCAGGGTGAGGCTGTGCATCGGTGGGACCCTGCGGGCTGGCTTCGGTGGGCACTGAGTTGCGTCACAGTGCTGGGCCTCGCAGGATTGTTGCTCAGGCACCATGGACCTTATTCTGAAAGAAGCGGCCCAAAGTGGTTTTGTGAAAAAACTTCTGAGACATTGAAACCGGAGATGGGAGCACAGCACACCATGCTCGGAGTAGCTACACCCAGGTAAGACGAGCTCTCAAATTCAGCGCCATCAGCCCCCCAGAAGGAATTCGAAGAGGAAAGCCTAGTTTATCTTTCCCACAAGCCCAGGAAGTTCAACCATTATAAAGCCCCATGTTGGTTGTCAACAATTTTTTAAAATCTAATAATCCAATTTAAAAATAGGTAGAGGATCTGCACAGTTCTCCGAAGAAGGTATGCAAATGGCTAATAAGCACAAGACATTCAACATCACCAGTCATTAGGGAAACGCAAATCGAAACCACAAGGAGATGCCACTTCACTAAGGCAGCTATAAGCAGTGTTGGTTTTGCAGATGGTAACAGTGCTGGCAACTGGAATCCTCGTGCGCCGCTGCTGGGAGTGTCGAAGGGGGCAGTCGCTTTGGAAAACAGCCTAGCAGTGGCTAAAAACGTCAGGCACCGCAGGACGAGCAGTCCCACTCCTTGGTATCTAACCAAGAGAACTAAAACTTGTCTGTGAAAACAAACTTGCACACGAATGTTCCCAGCAGCACTGATCTAAACAGCCAAAAGGAGGAAACACCCAAATGTCCATCAATGAACCAGGAAATAAAACGTGGTCGGTCTGTGTGTACAATAGACTGTTACTGGGCCACAGAACAGGATGAAGCACGGATACAGGCTACGATGGGGGGGAACCCCGAAAACATTATTCTAAAACTCCAGACACAAAGGCCACATATTGTATAATTTACATGAAAGGTCCAGAATATGCAAACCCACTGCAAAAAATAGACTTGTCAGGGGCTGGTGGTAGGGGAAGAAATGAAGAGTGAATGCTAATGGGTACGGGATTTCTTTGGGGGGTGATGAAAATGTCCCAGAACTAGAGAGTGGTGATGCTTATATATAAAAACCACTGTATTATACATTCTTAAAAAGTGACTTTTATATTATGTAAATTATACTTCAATTTAAAAAAAAAGGCTGGATTCTAAAACTGAAGCCACTTCTACTCATTTGGTGGAGATGAGGCTATTCTGGGCCTTAGATATCCCCAGGGCTGTTGGACATTGCAAAAAACAGCAACAAAATCCAAGTATACCTATTCATCCCTTAAAAAACAAAAACCCCATCATTTTCTGAATGAAAGAAAAATCTAGTAATGCCTGGGCTGGATGGGCATGGCGACTCCATGCTGCAGCTTGAAACTCAACACGTGAAGTGCTGGTCGAGGTGGCTGGCTAGGTTTGGTTCCTAGAAATCAACCCCTTCCCATCACTCAAGAAAGAACCATAGTAAAGAGCACAGTCAAGGGGAATAACCTGTCCCTACCCTTCCCCTCTCTCATAGTCTCCTGGCATGAGCTAGATTAGAAAGTTCCCACAGATCCTGACACTTTGGATGCTGCTGCTACAGTCCAGAGCTTGTCATTTGAGTCCGCTGACCTCAGGGCTCCTTCATTCAGGGTGCTTCTGAGCCAACGCCTCAGCTTCCCTACCTGTGCCGCCAACAACAACCGCTCCAGACAAGCAGGAAAACCCCCACTTCCAAACTACTTTCTGTTCATCATTCTAGAAAAAGGGCTTCCCAGAATTCAGAGTTTATTGCACTGTGAACATATCTGTCCTCAGAGGGCAAATAGCTTTGTTGAATGAATGTATGCTCCCTGCAGTGCCCAGGGATGGGGGAGCAGCCAGGGCCACCGCCTGCTGCAGGGGAGGCCTACCCAGGATCTCCGGGTTCCTGATGACAGAGCCGATCTGCCTGAGCGCCTGCTGCCCGGCCTTCTGCACTTTGACATGGGAGTCGGTCAGCACTTCCGTGAGCTTGGGCACGATGTTGGGCAGACAGGATGACAGCTGCTTGGGAGCGCAGTATGCCATCGCCCCAAGCAGCTCCACCGACCCTGCAGACGGCACACACACATCCAGCACAGAATCACTCAGCACAGGCCAACAGTCACCTGGGCTGGTCGCCTGGAAGGGATAAGCAGCCTGCTCCTCTGCAGACTGTGTTCATGCAGGCCCCGGACAGAGGGCAGAGGGCAGAGGGGACCGGCTCAAGCAGAGACCAGGACAAGGGAGACTGGCTTAGTCCTGGCCATGCTCCATGGCCAGTTTACTCAACTGAATTTCTCTGGCCTGTCTCCTCATCCACAAATGAAGAAACTGATTTAGATTTGTGATTTTTCAAACTGTAGGGCAAAGCCTGAAGGACTGAGGGGGAAGCCAAGTGAGAGGGTCCAGACCTTGACCCTCCCCAGACCACAGTAGCTCTGTTTATATCTCTCTGCACATTAGGATTCCAGATAAGATTACAATTTTTAATAAAGATTTTATCTATTTATTTTTAGGCAGAGGGGAAGAGAGGGAGAAAGAAGAGGAGAGAAATATCCATGTATGGCTGCCTCTTGCACGCCCCCTACTGGGGACCTGGCCTGCAACCCAGACACGTGTACCAACTGGGAACCCAACAGGCGACCCTTTGATTTGCAGGCCGGCACTCAATCCACTGAGCCACAACAGCCAGGGAAGATTACAATTTTTAAAAGGGGTCTAATGGGGCAGAGAGTTGGGGGAAAGATTTAAAAATTACAAAACTAGCCATAGACTAGCTTTAAAACTCTGGGCTTTCCTCATTTAGTGCTGCTGCTTCTGTCGGGGGCCTGTTCTTTGCGTATTCAGCAAAGAACACAGACTAGTGAAGGGCTGGGTTGCCTAACGGCACAGAGTCTTGGTCCTACCCCTGGGCCGGGGAGCACACACACAGGACAAGCGCTGTGGCTGCCTGGAACCCCTTGAGAGCAGTTTTGGGGGCGGGAAGTTGAGACAAAGACACAGAAAGGAGCGGCCTTACCGGCTTTGGTCCTCCAGGACTCCTCCTCCAGGGCAGCCAGCAGGGAGGGGAGCACCAGCTTCACGCCGTGAGCACTCAGGTTGCTCATCACAGCCTTGGCACAATCATCTGCAGCCTCGAGGGCGGAGAAAAGACGTTCAGGGGCCTCCTCACCTAAGCAGCGGTCAAGGCCTGACTCGAGACCAGCTGTTTCCCAGGGAACCAATACTTATTGAGGGGTCTACTGTGTCGGACCCCATGGCCTGCAGATACAGCTAAGGAGCCTCATAAAGCTTCAGTCTTTTACTGAGAATCAGGGCAGTCCATACTGATAACTGGGGCCCAAGGTACGGGCAGGGGATCTGGCAGCATGGCCTTAAACCAATTCCTTGCGAGTCTCACACCAGCGGCCAGCAGGTCTCACAGGCAGCCTCAGGACTTACCTCACGTACATACTGGTTCCCATCCCCGAAGCACAGCAGCAGGTGGGGCAGCACGTGAACCACGTATGGCTCAAAGAGCTTCCCCAGCATGGTGCAGAGCATCTCGAAGGCAAAGAGGGCTCCTGGGGGAAAGAAGGCAGGACAGCTGGGGCAAGCTCCCTGCCACCTCCTCACCCTCTGGAAACACTCACGGCAGCTGTGGGACTGAAGTGGCTGCCCCATGAAGGGAGCAGTACCCTCTGCCTCCCTCACCAGCACAGATGTGACTGAGCAGAAACGGGGGGGAATAGGGGAGCATCCGTCACTTCTTGGCACTAACAGCCAGAAGGGCAAAATCTCTCCCAGCTAAGACATCACTGAGTCAGAAAGTCCAGGCCACGAAAGCCAAGAACCAGACGGCATACGTCACACACAGCTGCCCCTCTGCAGCACACTCAGAAACATCACCCTGCAGAGGGGAAGGGAAGGCCAATTCCTACCTCCGGCAGCCATGGGGACCAAGCTCAGAGACACTCACCTTCTCGCCGGCGGAAGTTCTTCTTGTCCTGGATGGCATCGGTCAGCGCTGCCATCATTTCCTGCTGCTTTAGTGACAAAATGCCCAGGCCCTTCACCAGGCCCGCCAGCCCGTACGCGGCCCCTTTGCGCTCAGCATACTTGTCCGACTCCAGCAGCTGCTGCATCAGCCTCTGGATCATACTTCCTGCATCCTCCTTGATGGCTGGCACGAGGGGCGGCAAGCAGCTAGCCACTGACTCCTGGACCTAAGGGAGGGGTTGGCCTTGTCAGGAACCACAGCCTCTCCTGGTGGCGGACACAGTTCTGCACAGCACCTCCCCACTAGATGTCCCCAAACCCCACTGCCCATTGGACAGCATAGGGTGTCAGAAAAGCAAACAGTGAAACACACTCAGGTATGACATGGCCCCCATCAGCTTGCTCACTACATCAGTCTGTGACAAGGACAGTAGCCATTACGGTGCTGTTTCTGATCTAAAGGGAGAACCTAGGCCTGAGTGGGTAAGAAACTCCAGGAAGACTAAACCCACTTAGAGTAACATCCAGAAAAAAGCATGCTACTGTGCCCCCACGAATCCGGCCCACATTTCCCAGTTTCCAACCTTGTCAAAGTCACCCGGAAATCAGGCTGGGCCTGATAGGGCCAGGACCAAATTGAACGGAACTGCAAGATGCTGGCAATCACACCTCCCAGCCACAGTGAAGTCAGCCCAGCTCGAGAGCAGCAAAGCATCCTGCCACCGGGGCCCAGGAGGACCCTTTGCAGGCCAGGTTTTCTGACAACGTACTTGACCACAATTTTGTGAACCTGAATTTCACGAGGACATTCTGGGTGGTCCAAAATGCAAGTTGCAGAAAATATATGTAAATGTGTTTTTCAAAAAGAAAAAAAAATCCTTGCACTGTGGCTTGGAGGCTGAATTAATTAAAAGGCCACTGAAGCATGTAACAAACAGAGAGAGAAGCTCAACACGAGGCAATCATTTTTTTTTTAATCTTTGTATCCCTAGCATCCCACTGCCCACCCGCAGTCAGGCCTCAAGTGGCAGGTACCTGCTGGGATGGGGTGGAGAGGGCAGCGATGAGCTTGGCAACAATGGGCTTCACTTTGGGGTCACTCTTGTCCAGGTGCTTGGCCAGAGAGCCCATGAGGACCACCACGCTCTGCCGCACAGCGTCATAGCTGGCGTCGTTGGGTGCATTCTTCAGGAACTCCTCAAACACCGGCAACAGCGAGTTGACGTTTTCCTGAAAAGCCAAGTGCAGCTGGGGCTTCGTTTCACAGCAGCCCTAGAGGGGATGGCAGTCTCTGCCCAAGGACCAAGCCCAAATCTGCTCTGGGATAGCCATCCTGACAAGCCCACCAACAGTGCCAGTGGCATTTCCAGCTTTCCGACAGGACTGCAGCAGGCTCTGAAGAATCTAATTCCCTCTGGGGTTCTTTCTTGATTCAAAATAAATACAAACAGAATCTTCCATGGGGGCCAGTGCCGCACCAGAATTGCAAGCACTCCGCCCCCGTGTCCTCCCTGCTCAGCTCAGCCTTCTACCCGGCTCACGGCCGGCTGGAATCATTACCTTCCCATGGGCATTGAGTGTCGCAAGGGCTGCATCCAACATGCACTTCCGCACATCAGGGTTTCGGTCATTGAGGGCATCAGGGACAAAAAACTGAAAGAGTGGCTTCACCTGAGAGCTGTCCAAACACTGGGAGAGCTTGTTCAGGGCCAAAGCTAGGCCACACCTGGGAAAGGAATGGGAGTGTGTCGGGGGAGAGCCAGCCACGGGTCCCTCTGCTGCCAGGATCTGTCCTGGTGAGTCACAAGGAGGGAGCCTGCCAACCGCAAACCCTGCTGTGCAGGGTAGAGCACGGCATAATCCCATTGGCCAGAGCTTACCCACTGGTCTATGCAATAGTCTGGAATGGCCCATCTGTCCAACAGAAACCTGCTATCTATCTACCCAGAGTTTCCCATCTACAGGGGACCAACTCTGCCTCCATCTCCCCACGTGAGTGCAACGCCTGCCCCTCCACCTCCAGGGCAGACTGTGGGAAGGGAGCTAAAGGAATCAGATGTGAAGACACTCAGAAATGGACATATTCTACAAAGGCAAAGTGCTACTATTCTTTTTAGCTAAAGGGCAGTAAGAAGGTCCCTAAGAACCTCTGAGGACAGAGGCCTGGAGGAAAGAAGAAACGTGCCCAAGGCCACATTAGCCTGGGAGAAACCAGCACTTGAACTCAGTCTGTCTGACTCACAGGGAGGTCTTATCCTCTTTTTCCACTGTTCCATTAATCTGTGCTGCCTGCTCTCATCACCCAGCCCAGCCAACCTGTTACCTCTCAGCACTTCTGAGTGGAACAAGAGTGCAACAGCTGTTATACCTGGCTTCCCACTGATCTGGAGGCGATTCTGAGATAACTCGTCCCAAAGCATCCAGCACTGGGGGTGGCCGCTGCAACAGAGAGGATGACAAATGAACTGCAGTGCTCTTCCCAGCCAAGCCACGCAAGCCAGTGCCCTGGGTGTGAGGCTGCGATCATCACAGCCACCCTGAGCCACCACAGTGAGCTCCAAGACTCCTGTCTGGAGCAAGTTAGAGGCTGAGCAGCGTCCAACCCACACTCATGCCACTCGGACCGCTTCCGGGCACAGAGGCTACTCACATAGAGCTTCTCCTGGTAAATCTCCATGAGCCTGCCCATGACCTCGGCTGCCTGCCGCTGGTAGCGTGCCACGGCCTGGGAGAGGGCTTCAGCCCCGGCCTGCCTCACAGCTGCTTCATGATAGATGACATCATCGATCAGCAAGGAGCAGAGGTCTGCCTGCAGATCTAGGCCCATCATCGACCAGAGCCTGCACAGACCACAGGGCCGGGGCTGGTCAGACAAAGGTTTGTCTCGCCTGCCCTGCCAAACCCAACTACGCAGCCCTTCTCTCGCCGTAGGCTGAGCACACTGGGTCCAGCTGCTTCCTAAGGCAGCTCTCACCTCTCTGCCAGCTCCCGGATCTCCTCCTCCTTGTCAAACTTGACCACCCACAGCCTCCGCAGCAGATTCAGGCCATTCTTCTCATCGGTGTCAGGCGTTGGCAACACCATGTGGAGTTCCATCAGCCCCTACAACCGAGTGGGATCGAGCCACATGAGGCACAGCCTCTCGAGGAGTCTCGACCTGCCTCCTCACCTCCCTCTAGGGCTGTGCTATCCAAGACGCAGCCACCAGCCACACGTGGGTCTTCAAAGTTATATCAGTTAAAATTAACTATAATTCCTTATCACACCAGCCACATTTCAAGTGCTCAATAGCAACACGCTGGCTAGCAGCTACCACACTAGACAGCATAGATCTAAGTATTTCCATCAACACAGAAAGTTTACCAGACATCACTGATCTACGGAATGCCATGAATCAGCTCCACTCCTAGCTGCTCTGTCTCTTTAGATGGCTTTTCTTTCTCTTTTTCTTTCAATAGTTTTTCTTTTGTGAAATGATGTATGTGGTGGTAGAATCTTTTTTAATGTAAAAACTTTTAAATTTAAGTCTATACCAGACAGACAAAATCTTAAAAGGAAAGGACCTTTGCTTCACGTTGTCTTTAAGAAAAATTTACCATTCTGCCATCGTTCTTCAGATCCTACCAAGCAGTAGTGAGAGCTCTGCCACTCATCGATAGCCTGGTGTTTGGGAACCACTGTCTCATATCCCAAATGGATTCTTTAGTTTTTGGTCCAAAAATATGAGGAGAAGCCACATGTGAGGCAGTGGGATAAACTAATCCTATGAATCATAGCTGTCCTATAAAAATACTAAGATACACATCCTAGTTTGCATATCAGGTGAAGTCTTCCAAGGAAGAAAAAATAAGACAGCCATGCAGCAAAACTGCTTAGTCATTCCGATTCCAAGAATGACGCTGACCCACACCCCGCAACCTCTTCTCTCTGCCTCCCAAACACAGCGGTACAAATCTGAGGCCTCTCCCATCAGCTCAAACCCTTGCACAAGGGACGCCATAGTGGCTCTGCGAGGAAGCGAGCACGCACCCGGAGCGCAGTGTCCCGCACGCTGGCACACGGGGACTGCAAGGCACAGAGCAGCACGTCCACTTCCTCTTGCTCTGCGAAGGCACAGCCTTCCTTGCCGCTGCTGCTGGCACACAGGGTGGTCAGGGTGTCTGAAGCCAGAACCTAAGGACAACATCAATCCTCTGGGCTCAGTTCTGCAAAGTACAGAGTTACTACAACGGAGTATTACTACTATGGAGTCAGGCAGGGGGCCAGGCAATGGGCTAGGTACCCGGAGAGGGGTTTTGAACTGAGAACACCCACCCCACACCCCAACTAGGGCTAAGATCCCAGCTCTGGGGCAAGGCCAGTGGCAGAACCGAAGCTGAACTCTTCACTAGCTGAAAATAGCGAGGGTGTCTCTCAAAAGCAGCCCTTTTGCTCAAGTGCAAAAGTAAGGGCTAAGAAAGGGAACTAGGACTCAACCCCAAACACCGGGACCTGAGGTCAGAGTCACAGACTGAGTCACAGCCACAGCCAACTGAAAGCCAAATCACCTGCAGGCGAGGAGAGCCCGTCCCGATCACCCCAGTCAGGAGGCGCAGCATGGCCACCCGAGGCAGCAGCTCCGGGCCGTTCTGGGCGAGAAGAGCAGGCACGTCAGGTGAGGCTGTGGGGAAGGGCTGTAACCAAGCCCCGTGGCACAGAATGCAGCATCCACTCGCCCACCGCGTGGCATTCTGGGTCTCTCAGCCAACACCACAGCAGACACCCCGGCAGGTTTACAGCTAAACCCACACTAGCCAACTCCAGTGAACCATGATGATCCTGAGGGACTCGAGAATTAATTAACTCTGAAACTCCCTGGAAATTCACAGGAAAAGAAACACAGGTGGCCCATGAACATATGGATACTTAACTTGACAAGTAAGGAAAGAAACGCAAAACAAAAGAAGGTACCGTTCTTTCCGTCACTGTTGGTGAGATTAATACTGTCTGAGGCTGCACTCACTTTGGAGAAAAGGGAACCTAGTAAAGCAGGAGCTCGAGACAAATCAGTCCCACAACCAAGACTCTGTCCTATGGAAATGCTCACGAGGGTGTGCAAGGGGCATATACGTACAAGGGGGCACACCACAGCGCAGTTCAAAACAAGGCTAAGTTAGAAACAACCTTAAAAAACAGTGCACCCGCAGTACTAACTCCCACGCAGCCCACACAACCAGTAAGGGCAACCCACGGGCACTGCCGTGGGCGGAGACCCAGAGCACAGTCACAGGAAAGAAGAGGTGCGATTCACCTTTGCTCTACAGAGTGTGGGGTGTGAGTCCTGCATGTGCACAGAGAAAAGTCCACAAGGGTCTACCCCAGCGGGTCACAAACGTTACCTCTGGAAGTGGCATTTCTCTTTTTGCCTCTTTATTGTTGGAATTTTTAAAAATAGGCATGCACTGCTTTGGCGAATTTTTAGAATATAATCTATTAAAAAGAAAACTTTTCAATAACAAGGTTCGAGCTCATAATCATAAGCAAATCAAAGGGAGAGGGGCCAGTACTATCTTCTGAGTTAGAAACAAGACAAACACAGTAAGCTAGTGCAAAAACCCTTCAACTTCTTCAGGTCAGAGACTCTCAGACACAGGAGGCCTCATGCTTCTTCGAGGCCCTGACAGCTGCAGGAAGAGAGAACATCTGGACTCTCCCACCAAAGGCTCTAGAAACACACGCTCCACTGCCCCACCAGAACTGCCCACGGGCCGGGAAGTGTTGAAAGCCCCTGTCTCCTGACATTCCCCCAGCCAAAGGGAGAGCTAAGCTCCCCTGCCAACCTCATCCACACGCCCAGATGGGTTGCTGGGGGAGGCCCTCAGCTGGGCGTGGACAGTGAGGATCTGAAGAATCTGGGCCATGCGCTCTTCTTCCTCCTCGCTGCGGTGGGGCATCTCGGTCAGCACCATCTTCAGAAATGGGAAGACTAAGGAAAAGGCTGGCGCGGACAGGGGAGCAGCATCTGTGAGCAACAAGCAGATAGGATCCTGACCGTGAAGGCAGGGCAGGGCATCAGGCGCTGCTGCCTAGCTTTCCATCTCAGGGCAAGTGGGGAAGGCTGCAGGCCCTTTCTGACACCCCAAAGCACACGGTACGACAGCTGGTAGCCTGGTTCTAAAGCCAACCCTGCTCCCACCCAACCACTGCCCAGCTCCAGAACGTGAGAGTTAAAGCAGACAAGCAGATTCCAGTGACAAAAAGGAAACCGTCAATGGGGGCTACAGTGACTCGCTGAATACCAGGACTGGACTCAGAAATCCTCCACCTGGTCCGACTCCCCCATTTTTCAGATGAGGAAACCAAGGCCAGGGAGCAGGTAGACTTGCCAACGGCTGCAGCCTCAGGAAGCCCCAGGGGGCGAGGCAGCTCACTCATTCCCCGTACCAGCTCCCACCATCTCCTGTCCTTGGCACCATCCTTACCTGGCTCACCCTTGCCCACCCTGCTGGTGATGGTGTGGCTGTGCAGCAGCGCCACCACCCTCTTCACAGCCACCGGCAGCTCTTCCTGGCACCATGACTTATCCAGGGCACACTCGGGCTTCAGCAGGCGCAGAGTCACGTGGCTCACCAGGGTGCCTGCACCCGAGAATAGAGACCCAGCAGGGGATGAGCCACATAGACAGGAAGAACCCGGCCCAGTGCAGAGGTGCCCCGTCCCTCTGACTTAATTCTGCCATGCCAGAAAGTCCTTGATCTGAATTTTCATTTCCTTGTCATGACTGCACCGAACGGTAGGCAGGCAGGCACTGTCCTGACACTAAGATGCAAAAAGCACACTAAGGGCAGGCACGAGCCCCTTAAGGTTATTTGGGCAAGAGCAAAGCTCCTGCTGCCCCCACCTTCCACGCGCCAAGCCCCGCCAGCCAGGTAACGGTTCTGGCAGGCTCCACATGCGCTGAGTCAGAATGGCTTTCCAGACTCATTATGTTTGCAGTTCATTTTTCAATTACAGTTTACATTCAGTATTATTTTACATTAGTTTCAGGTGTGCAGAATAGTAGTTAATAGTCATATACCTTACAAAGTGTTCCCCTGATATTCCCAGTGCCCACCTGGCACCATGTGTAGTTATTACAGAATTATCGACGGCATTCCCTGTGCTGTTCTTTACGTCCCCGGGACTGTTTTGTAACTACACACCTGTACTTCTCAATCCCTTCACCTTTCTCACCCAGCCCCAATACCCCGCCCCTCTGGTGACCATCAGTCTGTTCTCTGTCAGACTCATTTTTCCAGAACCCATTTTCATCCAGTACTGTTCCCACACTCTAGCTGCACCTAGGGAAACATTCCCTTAAGGCTAGGAAGGAAGTCTGCTCAACTCCCAGCCACCCTACCTGGTTTTTGTTTCACCAAGGCCAACAGGGAGCTAAAGACCAGAGTGCCCTTGTCACTGTCACGTGGCTGCTCAGGAGTGCTGGGCTGCACTGACCAGCCACATGGCACCAAACCACCCCTGCTGCCACCGAATTCCTGACTCCTTAGTTTTAAACTGCTATAGAAAGGTCACACGGACTAGTAATTAAACCCTGGGCCTTGGAGGAAAGGCACAGCAGCATAAACCAGGAGAGGAGAGGCACCACATCGCCCCTACAGCTATGCTGCTGCAGGCTCCCAGGGATGCTTCCATACGGAAACCATGTTCAGGGGCACCCCCTGCCTACCTCCCAACCTGCCCAGGGCCATGCTCACAGCCAATAAACAAGGACTGACCCAAAGCCTTGAGCCGAGGGGGCATGACACAGGCAGCCAAGGACAGGAAAGGGTTCTTGATCCGGGGAGCAGCCAGAGGAGATTTCAGCAAGGGCAGGAAAGAGTCGACCAAAACAGGGATGTACTGGGTCAGGCCGGACGGGTTCTTGGCCAGGATGGTGTCCAGCAGTCCTAGTGCTGCCTCCAGCTCACCGTCCAGCTGCAAGCAAATCACCCCGAAGGCAGGTCAGCGGGGCCCTGCTCCGGGACAGCGAGAAGCGGGCCTGGGGCATCCAGCACACTCACAAACGAAGTGTGGCGGCATCAGCCACTCACCTCCTGCAGCCGCCTCCGGATCTGCGCCTCCTTGTCCAGCTGTGCCTGCAGCATCTCCTTCTGCTTGCTGGTCAGCTGCACCTCCTCTTTGATGCCTTTCTTCTTCTTTATCTCCTGAAGGCAACAAGCACAGCAATTCCATCTCCAGGGGACAGACCTCCCTCCCCACCACAGAGAGCGAGCTCAGTACCACAGTCAGCACTATGCCAGCTCCCAGTCTGTGACCTGGGCCCCGAAACCCAGCAGGTGGCCTCCTCTCCCCACCTCCCACCAAGTCCACAGCCACCCGGTTCCTACAGAACAGAGACAGCAGTAAAGAAGGGATTTTTTTT
>PVKM010033515.1:0-15946 GCA_004027735.1 Carollia perspicillata
TCCCTCCCTCCCTCCCTCCCTCCCTCCCTTCCTTCCTTCCTTTCTTTCCTTTCTTTCTTTCGAGATAGGCCTGTAATGCTATGTATTTCCCTCTCAGGACTGCTTTCCCAGTGTTCTGCTGATTTTAGGTTGTTGTGCCCCCATTTTCATTTGATTCAAGTTATATTTTTATTTCTTTCTTGATCTTTTTGTTGACCCATTCACTGTTCAGTAATATGCTATTTAGCTTCCATGTCTTTGCATGTTTTTCAGTGTCCTTCATGTCATTATTTCTAGTTTCATAGCATTGTGGTCAGAGAGGATGTTTGATAGAATTTCAATCTTCTTAAATTTATTGAGACTTCTTTTGCGTCCTAACATGTGGTCTATATTAGAAAATGTTCAGTGTGCACTTGAAAAGTATGTATACTCTGTTACTGGAGTGAAATGCTCTGAAGATACCACTTTAATCCATTTGGTCTAATGTGTCATTTGAAACCACTGTCTCCTTGTTGATTTACTGGCTGGAAGACACCTCCATTTTAGTCAATGGGGTGTTAAAATCCCCAACTATAACTATATTTCTATCCATCTCTCCCTTTATGTCCATCAAGATTTGCTTCACATATTTAGGTGATCCTATGATCAGTGAATAAATGTTACCTAGGGTTATATCCTCATGTTGAATTGTTCTCTTTATCATTATGTAGTGTCCTCCTTTGTCTCTTATTATAGCTTTGGTTTTAAAGTCTACTTTTTCAGATATCTTTTTTATCTTTTCCATATCTTTTTCCATCCCTTTACTTTTTGTCTGTATGTATCTTCCCATCTGAGGTGGGTCTCTGGAGGCAGCATTTATATGAGTCTTGTTTTCTTTCCATTCTACCCTATGTCTTTTAGTTGGAGCATTTAAATGATTTACATTTCATGTGGTTATTGATAGATATGTATTTAGTGCCATTTTTTGTTAGATTATTTACCTCTCTTTTATTATTCTATCTTTTCTTCTTTTTCTTCTTCTCCTCCTCCTTCTCCTTCTTCTTCTTCAAGCAAGCCCTTTCACATTTGTTACAACACTGGTTTAGTGTTAACAAACACCTTTAGCTTTTTCTTCTCTGGGAAGCTCTTTATTTTTCTTTTGATTTTAAATGATAGCCTTGCTGGGTAAAGTGGTCTTAGATGTAGATTCTTGCTTTCCATCACCTTGAATATTTCACACCACTCCCTTCCGGCCTGAAATGTTTCTGCCGAGAAATCAGACAACAGTAATTGGTGCTCCCATTTATGTAACTACCTCCTTTCTTCTTGCGGCTCTTAGGATTCTTTCCTTGTCTTTAAGCCTTGTCATTTTAATTATGATGTGTCTTGGTGTAGGCCTCTTTGGTTCCAACTTATTTGAGATTCTCTGTGCTTCCTTGACTTTCATGTATTTTTCCTTCACCAGAGTAGGGAAGTTTCAGTCATTGTTTCTTCAAATAGGTTCTTGATCCCTTGCTCACTCTTTTCTTCTTCTGTATTCTCATGATGGAAATCTTATTATGCTTCATGTTGTCTAAAATGTTTCTTAAGCTCTCTTCATTTTTTAATTATTTTTTCTTTTCATTGTTCTGCCTGTTTTTTCTACCTTATCTTCAAAATCACTGATTTGACTCTCTGCTTCATCTAAACTACTGTTTATTCCTTCCAGTGTATTATTTATATCAGATATTGCATTTTTACTTCTGACTGGACCTTTTTTTATGATTTCTGTCTTTTTTTATGCTCTTGAGAACCTTGTAATAATTACTCTAAACTCTCTAACTGATAATTGTTTGCCCCTATTTCATCTAGCTCTTCTGGAGAATTCTCTTGTTCTTTCATTTGGGGTCTATTTCTTTGCCTTCCCATTTTGGCTTCATCTTTGTATTCATTTCTGTGTATTAGGTAGATCTTCGAAGACTGTGATGTAGGCCTTTATGAGACACTGCTTGTGACTGGCCCTGGTCCACCTATCTGGAGCTCTCAGCAATCCACAGTGTGTGGCTCCTTCTGCTGAGCCTGATTGTGTGCAGAAAGAACCAAGTTGTGCACTAAGGATGGATTTTATCAGCACCAGGCCCAGGAGATGGTCAGCTAAAGTGTCATAGAGCGCCCAGAAATTCACCTTAGTTGTTAAACTAATCAATGATATAGCCTCAAGGTGTAATCAGCAGCAGCTTAAGCTCCACAGGGTGGGGCCGATAATGTCTCTGGGTGTGCCTATTTTCCCCCTCAGGCTGATGCCACTTTGAGAGGAGTGTTCTTCCTAAGAAACATGGCCTCTGCAGTATGGGGAATGACTAAGCACAGGGATCCTGGTGGCTGTTCCTTCAGTTCTCTCCCCAGAGCCACCAAACCCAGACTCTCCTCAAGTGTCTCTAGTCCACTCTGCCCTCCCTCTACCAGAGCCCAGGGTAAGTGGCTACAAAGGAAATATTGTGTGTTGGTACTTCAAGAGGCTCTCTGTGTCATCAGCCATTTCTTCCTGGCAGACAGAAAGATTGGTGCTTTTCACAGCTGGATGTTATCTGGGTTCCTTTCTATCTCTGGTACTGTAGACTTGGGAGACCACCTTGGGGTTTAGACCCCACACTTCTCAGGAGGAAGCCCCTGGCTATGGAAATGTCCTTCTGGAACTTCAGCTGCCACCTGTGGGAGCCCAGCCAGAACTCTCATGCCTCCTCTGCACTCCCTACCAGTCTCATTGTGGTGAAATGGTTTCTTCCGTCTGACCTTGGTTATAAGGCTTTTCTCTGGAACTTTGAAGATGGTGACAAGGTAGGTGGGAGATGAACCCACTTCCTCTTGCACCCAATTGGGACACCTAGCCAATCTTCTGAAGAGCAGAGTGAAGAGCCAACAGAATCTCAGTTTATATAATGTTTGGAAGACAAAGATTGTAAAGGATGCTTAAAAACTCATGGTAAGGAGAGCCAGGTCAGCGTGTAACTTTGCAGCTAACCTCCCCTCCCAGAGCAGGGAAGCCAGTTCCACACCAGGAGAGACCTATATGCTTGAAGTCTCTGGAGAAATAAAGGCACAGTGGGAGACAGACAGCATGTGGCATTCCCTGGCTGAGACTCTATGGTCACCAGCTTGGACAGTACCAGAGAAACTGGGGAGCTGAGTGACACCTGGAGATGGGAGAAGAGTTTTGCCATGACTGACTGTGACTCAGATAGTCTCAGGACTGGTCATAGAACTGGGCTGTGTGAAAAGTTGGGCACTTGTTAGGAAAGGTCTCCCACAACCAAGGGGAATTTGCTCAAAAAAAAAGTCTTGCAGCAGCCACTGTGCAAGGACCTCTCATGTGCAGCAGCCAGACCAGTAAAGAGGAAGAGGGGCATGATTTGCTCCAAATCAGGGAGCTTCATGGACTGATCAAAGTAGGACAGCAGGGACCCAGAGAGGCAGCCATTCCCAGAGAGACTTAATTTAATAGGAAAACTAAATTGCCCTGAAGGGGGTTTGTGCATGTGTAGCACCCAGGCCAGCAAAGAGAGAGGAGGAGTGCGAGTTGCTTCCACTCAGTGCACCTCATAGACTATTCAAAGGGTGGCACAATGAGGTTGGTTAAAGGTGCTGGCCTGGTGCATATGGACAGTGGGGGCCACACAGTGCACTGAGGGCTTGGGCTGGAGGCTGGACACCTGTGAATATTGTAGCATACACTGAGCCCCCATCCTTGCAAAATCACAGGAAAGCAAAAATTGGAGCCCCATCCCCCTCTGCCTGTACCATCCAAGAAGACCAGCAGAACCCACTTGGTGGGTTTAAAGTCAGCAGGAGGCTATTTTTTCCAAGTGTGAGACATTAAGACCTACAACTGTGAAAGGACCAAAGACAGATCTAGAGTGAGACAAGAAGATTAACTCCAACCACTGAGACAAAATTCACTATGCTATCCTACAGAACTTGTATTTTATTTTCTATTTTATTCTTATTTTTTATTTTTATAATTTAAAAAAAATTCTCTTTCCATTTAGTTTTCTTTGCTTTGTTTATTTATTTTATTTCATTGTTTGACTGGTTTTCTTGGTTCTCCCTTTCATATTACATTTTAATTTTTCTTCTTTCACTTCACTCTATTCCAGTAACACACTACTCTTGGTATTTTACTTTATATTCTCTTTATCCAGATCATTTCTTGTCATATAATTGTTGTTGCAAATCCCACACAGTACCCTTCCCTGGTCTTAGTAAATTTCACTATCTTCCTAAGCTTTATTACTGTTGTGGTTAACTTTATTATCTCTCACACTATGCCAAGTTTCTATGCCTAACTCTCACTATATTTCATCATCTAATCTCACATATGCACTCTGCTTTCTGGAGTCATCTCACATTCTTTTTCCCCTCTAATAGGAGTCTTATCTCTTTTTCAATTATTATAAAAAGTGACTAGCTGGGTGAAGTATCACAATTTTGCTGTACTTCTCCAAAGGATCTCCTATTTGTTCTCTACTTGTTGGCACTTTAAATACCATCGAATACTCTCCCACTGTCTTAATCCATTTTGCCTTTTCACTACCCCTGATTATACACAAGACAAGATGGGAGTTATGAATACCAGTAAGCCCACTAGAGGACAGAACCTACCAACAAAGGAGCCACCAACAGGTAAAACCCGAGTACAATAAGAGAACCCACACAAACAGAAGGGAAACCCTAGAACATCCACACAAGGAGATCAGAGAGACCACACCACTGAGTCCCAGAGAACTCATGCCATACAATTTCACTCTACAAAGACAGCTTGCAAAGCAGATCATCAGGAATCACAGAAACAAACAAAAACAGTCACCTATTCTGGCCAGCATGGAGGCATAGGTAGATACACTGTGCCTCCTTGTACACCCCCCCCCCAAAAAAAAGAACAACAAATTTAAAAACAAAAATCAACTAGAACTGTCATAAAAACTGTATGGAAGTCCAGCAATCAAGGAGTTAAAGAAGAAACACTCATCCAAACTGGTTGGAGGGACAGAGATGGGCAGCTTGTTCATGGAGGACTCACAGCAAGGCAGTGGAAGTAGAACCAGGCAGACAAGGTGGCAGCTGGCGGACTGTTTGTACCACATTCACTTGAGAATAAACTTGGAGGAACAACTACAGAGTGAGACACCAAAAAACCCAGGGTTCCAGCATGAAGAAACAAAGCCTCAAAACCTCTGACATAAAAACCTGTGAAGGTTGCAGAGGCAGGAAAAACTCCCAGCCGCACAGGAGAGTTAGCTGGGGAGACCCACAGCATCCTGGAATCTAGACAGGCCCATCCAGCAAGGAATCAACACCAGAAGGGCCCAATTTGCTTGTGGATATTGGAGAAAGGCAGCTGAGAGCTGAGTTAGCAGCATTATTCTCTCTCTGACCCCTCCCTCACAGACAACACAACACATCCATGTGGTTTCTCCGCCCTAGTGAATACCTAAGGCTCCACCCCTTACCACATAACAGCTGCCCCAAGGCAAAACAATATGGCCCAAATGAAAGAACAGATCAAAGCTCCACAAAAAATACAACTAAGCAATGAAGAGATAGACGACCTATCAGATACAAAACACTGGTAATCAGAATGCTCACAGAAATGGCTGAGTATGTTTGCAAAATAGAGGAAAAAGTGAAGGCTATGAAAAGTGAAATAAAGGAAAATTTACAGGGAACCAACAGTGACGGGAAGGAAACCAGGACTTGAATCAACGGTCTGGACCAGAAGGAAGAAATAAATACTGAATCAGAACAGAATGAAGACATTATTTTTAAAAAATGAGGAGAGGCTTAGGAACCTCCAGGAAAATTTTAAATATTCCAGTATCCGAATCATAGGGGTGCGAGAAGGACAAGAGGAAGAGCAAGAAATTGAAAACTTATTTGAAAACATAATGAAGGAGAAATTCCCTAATATGGCAATGGAAATAGACTTCTAGGAACTCCAGTAATCACAGAAATCCAAAGAAGTTGGATTCAAGGTAGCACATGCAAAGGCACTTCATATTTACATTACACAAGATTAAAGATAAGGAGAGAACCTTAAAAGCATCAAGAGAAAAGGAGACAGTTACCCATAAAGGAGTTCCCATAAAACTATCAGGTGATTTCTCAAAAGAAACCTTGCAGGCAAGAAGGGGCTGAAAAGAAGTATTTGAAGTCATGAAAGGTGAGGACCTACATCAGAGATTACTCTATAAAGCAAAGCTAACAATCAAAATGGAAGTGCAGATAAGTGCTTCCCAGATAAGGTCCAGTTAAAGGAGTTCATCATCACCAAGCTCTTATATGAAATGTTAAAGGGACTTAGAAAAGTAAGAAGATCAAAAACTATGAACAATAAAATGACAACAAATTCACAACTATCAACAACTGAGCCTAAAAAAAAAAAACAACTAAAACTAAGCAAACTAATATTAGAACAAAATCATAGGAATGGAATCACATTGAGGGTGATCAGCGGAAAAGGGGAGGGGGAGAATGGGGATAAAGGTATAGGGAATAAAAAGTATAATTGGTAAGTACAAAATAGGCAGGGGAAAGTTAAGAATAGTATAGGAAATGTAGAAGCCAAGGAACTTACATGTACAACTCATGGACGTGAATTAAGTTGCAGCGGGATGCACGTGGGCAGAGGATGCAGGGTAGAGGAGAATAAAGGGAGGAAAAATGGGACAACTATAAAGCATAATCAATAAAGTATATTTTAGAAATAAATAAATTTAAAAAAACAGTCACCTAAAATGGGGAGACAAAGAAAGAACCTGTGATTGAAAGGAATGGCAGATTCCACACTAAAAGAGCTAAATGAAACATAGGAAAGCAAACTACCAGACACATAATTAAAAGAATGGCCATAAATATGCTCAGGTAACTCACAGACAACTACAAGATTCTGAGTGAGAACTAGAACAATATGAAAAATGAAATAGAAACTATAAACAATAACCAGGTAGAAATGAAGAATACAACTTCTGGAAAAAAGCACAATAGAAGCAATTACAAGCAGGCTGGATGAAGCACAGGACTGAATTAGTGAGCTGCAAGACAAAGTAGAAAGAAATACCCAGTAGAGCAACTGCAAGAAAAAAGACTAAAAAAATATGAAGATAGCTTAACAGAACTGCAAGGCAACATGAAATGCAACATTTGAATCATAGGAATACCAGAAGGAGAAAAAAGGAACAAGCGATACAAACCCTGTTGGAAAAAATAATGACAGAAAACTTTCCAAATATGAAGAGAAAAAACCCCCACAATTTCAAGAAGCACAGAAGGTCCCAATCAAGATGAACCCAAAGAAGCCTACTCCAAGACACAAAGAGAGAATCTTAAAGGCAGCAAATGAGAAACAAAAAAACAACATACAAGGGAGATCCGATAAGGCTGGTAGCTGATGTCTTAACAGAAACATTACAAGCCAGAAGAGAATGGCAATAAATACTCCAAGTAATGAAAAGAAAGACCTGCAACCAACAGTCCCCTGGGTGAAATGAACAAATTTCCAGAAAAATATACTCTTTCAAAACTGAATCAAGAAGAAACAGAAAGCCTGAACAGACTGATAACAGCTTGGGAAAACGAAGCAGTAAACAAAACCTCCTGGCACACAAAAGCCCTGGACCAGATGGTTTCACAGGAGAATTTACGAAGTATTTAAGGAAGAGCTAATCCATATCCCTCTCAGAATATTACAAAAAAAAATCCAAGAAGAGGGAAGACTCCCAAACTCTTTTTTTTGAAGCCAGCATCATTGTAATGCCAAAACCAGATAAAGACACAACAGAGAAAGAAAACTGCAGGCCAATATTGCTGATGAACATAGATGCTAGAAATCCTGAACAAAATATTGGCACACCACATCCAGAAATACATTAAAAACATCACACACCATGATCAAGTGGGATTCACTTGGGGATGCAAGGATGGTACAATATTTGCAAATCAATAAATGTAATAAATGACATAAACAAAAGGGAAGAAAAAAATCACATGATTATATCAATAGATGCAGCAAAAGCATTCTATAAGGTTCAGCACCCATTTATAATAAAAACACTCAGCAAAGTGGGAGTAGAGGGAGGATAACTCAACACATTAAAGGCCATATATGAGAGACCTACAGCCAACATCATACTCAATGTGCAAAAATTAAAAGCTTTTCTACTAAGATCAGGAACAAGACAAGGATGTATACTTTCACCACTTCTATTCAATATAGTACTGGAAGTCCTAGCTACAGTGATCAGACAATAAAAGGAAATAAAAAGCATCCAAATTGGAAAGGAAGAAGTAAAATTGTTACTGTTTACAGGTAATATGGTAGGGTACACACAAAACCCTATATTCTCCACAAAAAACTCCTCTCCCAAATAAGTGAGTTTCACAAAACTGCAGAATATAAAGTCAATATTCAGAAATTGAAGGCATTTTTATACACCAACAATGAAATATCAGAACAAGAAATCAGGAAAAAAATTCCATTTGCTATAAGAATAAGGAAAATAAAGTACCTAGGAATAAACCTTACCAAGGCGGTAAAAGACCTGTACTCAGAAAACTATATAACACTGAAGAAAAGAAATTAAGGAGGATACAAATAAATGGAAGCATATACCATGTTTATGGATTGGAAAAATTAACATAATCAAAATGTCCACACCATTCAAAGCAATTTATAGATTCAATGCAATGCCTATTAAAAGGCCAGTGACATATTTCACTGATACAAAACAAACATCTCAAAAATGTATACGGAACCATAAACAACCCCAAATAGCTACAGCAATTTTGAGAAAGAAGAACAAAGTAGGAAGAATCACAATATCTGGTATCAAACTGTATTAAAAGACCACTGTAATCAAAACAGCCTGGTACTGGTATAAGAACAGATACTTTGCCTAATGGAACAGAATAGATAGCCGAGAAATAAACCCATATCTCTATGGTCAATTAATATTCAACAAAGGGGGCAGAGCATAAAATGGAGTAAAAATAGCTTCTTCAACAAATGGTGTTGGGATGATCTGCATAGCTACATGCAAAAAAAATGAAACTTGACCACCAACTTACACCATACATAAAAAAATTCAACATGGATAAAAGACTTCAATATAAGTTGCAACACCATAAAAGTCATACAGGAGAAAATAGGCAGGAAAATCTCAGATATACATGCAGCAATATTTTCACCAATGTATCATCTAGAGCAGGGGTGTCAAACTCATTTTCACTGGGGCCACATTGTCCTTACCCATAGTTTCATTGTTGCCTTCAAAGGGCCAAAATAATTTTAGGACTCTATGAATGTAACTACTCCTTAACTGTTAAGGAGTTGAAATTACACTAGGCTCTCTGAAGGTAACCACAATTTTGATGTGGCTCCTGGTGAAAATGAGTTTGACACCCCTGCCCTAGAGCAAGTGACATAAAAGAAAGAATACACAAATGGGACCTTATCAAAATAAAAACCTTCTTCATGGCTAAAGAAAACTTCAGTAAAATGAGAAAGGAACCAACCACATGGGAAAAATATAGTTGCAAATGATATCTCGCACATAAGGTTTGATCTCCAAAATATATAAAGAACTCACTTCTCTACTCCAGGACAACAAAATCAATTTAAAAATGGCCAACGGACCTGAACAGACACTTCAAGGAGGACATGCAGAGGTTGCAGAGACATAGGAAAGGATGCTCAGCATCACTAGCCATCAGAGAAATGCAAATTAAAACCACAATGACATACCACTTCACACTGGTCAGAATGCCCATCATAAATAAATCAACAAATGACAAGTTCTGGGAAAGTTGTAGAGAAAAGGGAACCCTGGTGCACTGCACTGTTAGTGGAATGCAGTCTGATGCAGCCACTGTGGAAAACAGTATGGAATTTCCTCAGAAAATTAAGAATGGAACTGCTTTTTGACTTGGTGAATCCACTGCTGGTATTATATCCTAAGAATCCCGAAACACCAATTCAAAAGAACCTATGTACCCCAATGTTCACAGCAGCACAATTTACAATAGCCAAGTGCTGGAAGCAGCCTAACTGACCATCAGTAAATGACTGGATTAAAAAAAAAGGTACATTTACACAATGCAATACATGGAATACCACACAGCAGAAACAAAGAAGGAGCTCCTGCCCTTCACAGTAGCATGGATGGAATTGGAGAGCATTATGCTAAGTGAGATAAGCCAGGTAGTGAAAAACGAACACCATATGATCTCAGCTATAAGTGGCATTTAATCAACAAAACAAACAAGAAAGCAAAATATAAACAGAGACATTGAAATAAAGAACAAACTGACAATAACAAGAGGGGAGGGAGGAGAGGGATAATGGGGAGAAATAGGGGAAAGGTCATCAAGGAACATGTATGAAGGTGAATGGACAAAGTCAAAGGGGGTGGGAGGTGGGGATGGGTGTGGTGTGGTGGGAGGAAATGGAGACAATTGTACTTAAATAAGAATAAAATAGATATTTTTTTAAAAAACAGCACTGACTGGTGTGGCTCAGTGGATTGGGCACTGGCCTGGGAACCAAAGGGTCACCAGTTTGATTCCCAGTCAGGGCACATGACTAAGTTGCAGGCCAGGTCCCCAGTGGGAGGCGTGCTGGAGTCAGCCACACATGATGTAGCTCTCTTTCTCTTTCTCCCTCCCTTTCCCTATGTTTTAAAATAAATAAGTAAAAAGTTTTTAAAGTAGTATAATCATTTAAAAAAAGTTTCTCTCCAGTTAATGCTCAGCTGGTCATTCAGGATGACTTCTCTACAGTTTAGTTGTAATTCCAGATTGGTCCTGGGAGGAGGTTAGTGTAGCTTCCACTTACTCCTCCATCATATTGGATCCCTCAGTAATCTTCATTTTAAAGATTTTTATTTACTTATTTTTAGAGAGAGGGGAAGAGAGGGAGAAAGAGAGGGGGAGAAACATCCATGCAAGAGAGGAACCTCCGTCAGTTCCCTCTCATATGCCCCAACTGGGCACTCTACCCACAACCCAGGCTTGTGCCCTGACTGGGAATCAAATGGGTGATTTTTCGCTTTATGGGATGATGCCCACCAACTAAGCCACAATAATCATGTCATGATAATCTTCATTTTAGTGTGCATCACAGTAAAAGAAGTCACCCAACCAAAAAGAACCTAATCTCTTGGTCAATCTATCTCTTCTCTCACATATACTTCTGAGCTGAACATATACATACTTGTTGCCATAAGTTTCCCATTAATTAAAATCAACACACATAAATATACTAAGCTATACTTATGTAAGGAGCAATATAGAATATCTTATTGGGTGGAAGTGTTAATCCTATTTATCATTTTGATTTTTTTAATCCTCACCAGAGGACTTTTTTTCATTGTTTTTAGAAAGAGAGAGGGAGAGAGAGAAACATCAATATGAGAGAGAAAAATCAATTGGTTGCCACCCATACGCACCCCAACCAGGGATCAAACCCACAATGTAGGTATGTTCCCTGATGGGGAATTGAACCTGCAAACCTTTGGTTATGGGATGATGCTCTAACTAGTTGAGCCACACCAGCCAGAGCTATCCTTTTGCTTTTGAACTTTTGTTCATCATCTCACTATCATTGGAAACACTCAACAGAGATTGAGAATGTGACTCTGCCATTGATATTTATTCAGATTTTGTCATCTGTCAGAGATACCCACATAGCCTTCTCACAGGATACTTATATACTGAGTACAATTAAACCTTCTTCAAAAAGTACAGTAGATTTTATCCCTAAAAGCTGTTTCTAAACCAAACCTTCTAAGTATACTGAACTATTTTGTAGAAATCTATAGGAAAGTGGGCTGTAAAATTCAAGAATATTTTTGTAAAACAGTCACTCTCAGTTGGTTTGGTAAGTTCAAATGTTTGTATAACCACTTTTTAAATAAGACATGTAGTATTTTTATTCTACAATGCTTAAAAATTGTTGCTTAGTATTCTGTCACTTGTAACATCTATTAGCACTCACCTATAGAGATAAGTAAAACAATTAAAATATACATATATCATAGAATCTCAGATTAGAAGAGACTTGGGAGATGATAGATTTCGACTTCCACTCAAAGCAGGAATACTGCCTTTGAGAGGTCCACAGCTCGATTCAATGTGTTTATAAGTGAACTTGTTATTCCTCTCTCCCTAAAAACAAACAAACCAACAACAACAACAACAACAAAAAAAAACCCTGCTCCTCTTCCAGTTTTCCTTATCTGGGGAATATCACCATCCAAGCCTAGAAAAGACCAGTTTGCATGTTTATCATGCAACCACTTTTTCATCTCATCTTTTTCATCATCTCATTTGCATGTTTATCATCTCAACCACTGGTGGCTTCCAGAACATTCTGCATTATTTGATTTACATACATGTCTTCAGCTAACTCTCCCTGCTCTTCAAGGGCATCAACTATTTCATATTTTTATTTAAAGCATGGTGGTTTGCACACACTAGGTATTCAATAATTGTTCAATAAAAGATCCCTTGAAGTAGAAGTCAGAAAAGGACCTAGCATTTATAGAGCACCTCCTGTATTCTAAGTCCTATGTTAAACACTTTACAGACATTATTTCATTAAATTCTATGAAGAAGCTTGTGAGAAAGATACTACTACAATACTTGTGCTATATTTAGGAATTTGGTGTTCAGCATTGTTAAGTAAATCAATCAAGAACATACATACTCAGAGCATTGTGTCACTACCTGTACTCTTTTCCCTATACCTCTATTTCAATCACTTCACCTCCTTCACTGAAGTTTATCTTAACTATTTACAAGAGGGTTTCTAAACAGTGTATTTCCACTTCTAGTTTTTGTCTCTGTCCCTCTGAGTTTCTCAGAATCTGCTTCATATTCTGAGTCCCTTCCAGAATTATATCCCTCTTTTCTGGGCTTATCTCCATCTCATACTGCATTTCTACTGCTGTCACTTCCAGAACTGTATGTCTTCATCCCTCAATGTGTGTGTTGAAAGCTACCTGAGAGGACTGAATATGGCCTCCCACCAAAATGACAGCTGGTCAGGAGCACTGCTAAAATACATGTCTATGTGTTGAAAGCTATATAAAACAATTAGAGTACCTAATTGTCTTCTAAGTATACTAAGTCTTAAGATAGTGTTGTATAAATTCTTCTGTACTGTGGGAAAGCTCTTTAAATTTTCCTAGAATCATAAAATTTTTTTCCCAGTGTAACCCTTGAACATCACTATAAAATTAAGCTTGGGAAAGTATGATACGGGTCAAAATTGCCTTATATAAAATCAAAACAGGGCATTTAATCAGGGATTTCTGAATCTTTTAGAACTGTTTGGATAATGTTATGTGTATGTAACATGTGCATTTTCATGGGGAGGGTTGTCCATAGCATTAAAAATGTTCTCAAAAGAATCTTTCACATACAAAAAGGTCAAGCATAAGTGCTCTAAAATAATCTACCATAAATTATTTCAGCTCTATAACAAATAATGCATAGTGATTACAGTCTGTTGCTTAGGATAAGTAACTTTTCTATATAGTTCTGTTTTATCATCACATGAAGGGGAACCCCCCAAAATTGAAATTTATTTATAAAAGATTGTGCATTTATTCTTACATGTTTAAACTTCAGTCACCTTCAAATTACTCTCATTTGATGCAATACACCTATCAAGACTTTTTTTCACTGCTCAAAACAGTTTTGAACTCATTGATTTTGATGCCATTTAGTGTTTCTGCCATTTTCTGTTTCACCTTTGCCACATCAACAAATTGTTTCCCCTTGAGGAGTTTTTTTAACCAGGAAAACAAAAGTCACTTGGGGCAAAATCAGGTGAATAGGGAGGTGGGGCATAGGGGTCATGCTATTTTTGGTCAATACTCAGCATGGTGTAGGCAGGTGCACTCATAAGTCACCCATCATGAAATGGGCAAACACGTTGAAAGAGTCTTCAAAAATTCACTGAAGGTGAATGCAGCCTCTCACAACAATGCCAACTAGTACACTGATACAGTTGGGTTCCTAGAACACCTACCTAATGGGGAAAGTCTGTACTACAAGGGACCCACTCTCCAGAAGATAATTCATGTTTTGGGGGTCCCCACTTGTAAAGTAATTGCTTTAGCTAATTTGGGGAAACTGAATATTTTTTAAATTTCTTCAAACATCTGTTCAACTCATCTCTTATTTATAAGGCCACCTTATAAATGTATTGTTCTAATGACTACTAATATTTTAATATCTTTTCAACTATTCCCCATTTTTCCTACTTCCCTGCTTATCTAAGCATCTTTCCCCTTAAAATTTATTGGGCACTTTTTATGTGCCAGGAACTAAATAATTGCCTTTACATACATTTGTATGCATTATCTCATTTAATTTTCATAACAACCCTCTAAAATACAGGTACATATTTATTTAAAAAGGTAACTTGTCCAGGGTGACATTTGTTTGCAAGAAGCAGAGCTAAGATTGAAACCCAGAATACAACTGAGAGGTGAAATAAACTTATATATTCATATATGTATGGTCAATTGACTTTTGTAAAGGGTTCCAAGACCATTCAATGGTGGAAAAATAATCTTCTCAACAAATGGGGCAGGGACAACTGGATATCCAAAGCAAATTGATAAATTTAGAGCCCTACCTCACACCATACATAACAGTTAACTCAAAGTAGATCAATGATCTAAATATAAGTGCAGAAACTATAAAACGCTTGGAAGGAAACACAGGTGTAAATCTTTGAGAACTTAGGTTAGGCAAAGGTTTCTTAGATGACACCAACTATACAAATAACTAAAGGGAAAAGTAGATAAATCAGACTTAGAAAAAACTGAAAATTTCTATGCTGCAAATTATACCATCAAGAAGGTAAAAACACAACTCAAGGAATGAAAAAAATATTTGCAGATCATATCTGTGATACAGTCTAATATCTAGAAATATAGGTAATTGTTACAACTCAACAATAAAAAGAAAAAACTAAAGTATGGGAAAGGATTTGAATAGATATTTCTCAAAAGAAGATATGTAAGTCATCAATAAGTACATGAAAAGATACTCAACATGATTAGCCATTAGGAAAACACAAATCAAAACTACATTGAGATAGCACTTCAAACCCACTAGATTAGCTATAATTTTTTAAATATAGCAAATGTCAACCAGGATATGGAGATATTGGAACCCTTATATGTTGTTGGTGGGAATATAGAATGATGCATCTGCTTGGAAAATAGTTTGGCAGTTCCTCAATAGGCTAAAGGTAATCAAATGATTGAGAAAAAGTGAAGACTTGCTCACTCAAAAACTTGTACATTTCAACATCACTTCCCTTTCTTCAAGACACCTCTTAAACTTTTCTTTCTTTTTTTCCCCTCTTATTACCATCCTACCTATGTTAACCTTAGCTTATTTGTTGTTGCTAGTGCAGTGGTGCATCTTTTTCTCCAACTTGGTTCCTACATTTTTATTACATATCTACTTTTTTCCCCCTCTTCCTTCTCTCTCTCACTTCATTTTTTGAATTTGTGTTTAAACCTAATACTATACGCTTCCCTTCTTTTACTCCATTCTGCCTTCTTCCCTTTTTCATTTACAATGTAAAATTTACTTTCTCTCTTTGCATTGCTCCAATTCCCTAGTCTTTTTAAATATATTTTATTGATTATGCCATTACAGTTGTCCCATTTCCCCCCTTCATTCCCCTCCACCCTGCACACCCCCTCCCACCCACACTCCCCCCTTTAGTTCATGTCCATGTGTCATAAGTTCTTTAGCTTCTACATTTCCCACACTACTCTTGCCCTCTCCCTGTCTATTTTCTCCCCACTGTCTATGCTACTTATTCTTTGTACCTCCTCCCCTGCCTCCTCCCACTCTACTGTTGCTAACCTTCCATGTGATCTCCATTTCTGTGGCTTCGCTCCTGTTTTAGGTGTCCACTTAGTCTGCT
>PVKM010033516.1:0-15961 GCA_004027735.1 Carollia perspicillata
ACCTTTACTCATCAGTCAGAGTGGCTCCATTCTAACCAATCAAGATAATTTGTTGGACCAATTAAACTGTAAGGATTTGGAGTTCTCATTTGCATGAGAATGAAACAGTCGTGAACTGATCGTGGGAACTCTTCTCTGTCTAAGCCAGCTTCACCTCTGTCTTGGTGAAGAACACATTCAGTTTCCATCCAAGACTGTGTTTTTCCAGATGGTTGTGCAACACCGGCTAGCGCTGCAACACCAGAGCTGAGCTGCAACAGGAAAGCTCCAGGGCCTTCTCACCTGGGCTGCCTTGCCTAATCTGCCTTGCCCAAGCTACTTCACAGCCATACCATTTCATGATTAAGCTGCTTGACAGTTGAACTGTTTTCATTGAATAAATGTACCCCATATTGGGTACTCCTGTTGGCATTGAATTGGCAGTGATGACCTCCACGTAATAAGTACAAATAAAAGGGAAAAAAGAACCAAAATAAGAGATACAGGAAGGTTTATTCAGCTCATGGTAAATTTTTAAGAAGTGTACTTGAGAAAGAACCTTCTGTTTTATGTTAATATTTAGAATAATATTCTGTTTTATGTTTATTAACAGAATTATATTCTGTTAATATACAGAGTGGAATAATTAACAGAATAATATTAACAGAATAATATTCTGGTAACAGAATTATATTAACAGAATATTCTGTTAATATTCTGATTTATGTTAATATTTATGTTAATATTTTGTGGTTAACACTAAACATCCTTGAATAAGTGTATCTTTCAAGTTGGGAAATAATGTTTTCACCTTTCACTACATGAAATTTCATTATCATTTTATTATGAAGCTTTCTTTGGTCAAGAGAATCATAACTTTCTAAGTTTCTTATTTGAGGGATTAAAGCTGTGAGAATTTTTTTTTTTTTTTGGTGTTTTTCAGGGAAGAGTTCAGATAAACAAATGGAGAGCTTAGAACATTTTTAAAAATTATTTACTAAGAATTAAGAAAAACTAGACTAAATATAGAGGACATATCCAAAAATATTATTTCAAAATCCTAAATTCCTTTCATGTATGGCCTGAATAAACTGTTTTATTTAAGTCCCACTCACCATGCAAAATGATGGAAATAATTTGGTTATAATAGCTAGGGCCTAGAAAATCGGGACTCTAAGGAGCCTGGTATATATTTTTTAACCATTTAGAAATTTAGAACTCATCAACATCAACACATAGTATTTGTATAATAATTAACATTTTGATAGGAGACAGGTGAATGACCCAGACAATATAAATAGGCATTTTGTGTAGAAATTTCAAACAAGCATTCCTCTAAACACAAGGCAAAAATTCCAGACAAAATCATCTGATATTTTCTATGTTTGCACCTAATAAATTAAACATCGACAGTATTTAAAGACAGTATCTTTAAAACCTCCAAGAAAAATTAAAAGACAGTGTTAAGTCAAGCATGAAGTTACTGGGACTCAGAATGATATTACTTGGCAAAAGTAGAACTGCAGACACATGGAAACATGAAAGGAAAATATCATAAACCTCTTGGAAATCTCAAATACAAACTACTGAATTAGAATAATCATGATCAAGTCTCTACCTTCATAGCCTAAAAAGAGATGACTAAGTTAGACTGATGATTCAATAAAAAGTTGTATAACTCTGTTTCTTGTAAGGTTTTGAGGCTCTCCCCTCAAAAGTGCTGTCCTTCTCCCTAAATGCCTATCCTTACACGCTAATCCTAATAAATCCCAAGTTTAATTGTAAATAATATTAATGGCAGTGTATCTTTGAGATGAACATAATTCCTTAACTAAGCCAGACAATAAAGCAAGAAACAGATTTTTGAGAAGAGTAATATATATTTGTATAGCACTGAACATAGCATTATATATATTTGAGTACCATCAAATACAGAATTGTACATACATCTGTAGAGCATTGAACATGCATGGCCTCATGTGATGTATATAATTGTGCTCTGAGGAATATATGGGCAGTTGTAAAGAGTAAATGCTATCTATGATCATTATGTTCCTTCATCAATTAATTTGTTCAACAAATAGTCATTACTTGTAATTAAACTGCAATTAAAACATTTTAAAAATGAGGGGAAGTGTTTTCAGGAACTACTATAACGGACACATGGACAAAACCAAGGGGGAGGGTGGAAGCAAGGGAGGGAAGTGGGTTTGGCTGGGGTAGGGAGGCGTGGTGGGGGAGAAATGCAGACAACTATAATTGAACAACAGTAAAATAATTTAAAAAAAATTTTTTTAAGCGTAAATTAAATACTGATCAAAGGAAAGAATTTAAAATATGTTGTGTTAAGGTTTATAATTCCCAAGGACATTTTTAATAATCAAAATTAATTTCTATATATATGAGCAATTTGTCTTTTGATACAAAAACCATCTAAAATTTTTCTTGAAAGATAATACAAAGGAGGTTGAAACTTTCAAACCTATTTTTATGTGTACTTTCAATTATTCTTTCACTCTCTTGGACTTGGTATTGACCACTATGCTAATCATTTTTTCCTCAACATATCCAGTCTTAACCTCTAATCAGTATTCTAGTTTGAAATTTCCAACTGCCTAAAGGACACCCTCATTTCAGAATCAAAGCCATCATCTCCTTACCACACTTCTTTTATTTAAAAAATAGCAAATAAAAAAGTAAAATCTCCTTTTCTAGCAATGAAATCAGCCTGTTTCCTGTACTCTCTACTCTTATAGTAGTTTCAGCTATGACAAAAGCATCTGAATTTATTCCATTTTGATTTGTTCTCTTTTACTTCATATGTGACAGTCCCATGTGCTTAAAAATGAGAACTATATGATATGAGACTATAAATTCCATGCAGGCAAGGAACACAGCTATCTTCTTCAACTTCAGTTCTATAGTTCTATCACTTAATAACAGTCTTGGTACATAGAGACATTAACAAAAATTTCTGCAATAAATGAAGAAATGAACAAACCGCTTGAGGTGCAGCCAGTGCTAAATGTTTCTTTCTCCCCTTCTTTTTTTAAAAGATCTTATTTATTTATTTATTTTTAGGAAGAGGGGAAGGAATGTAGAAAGAGAGAAACATTAATATGTGGTTGCATCTCTCTCACCCTCTACCGGGGACCCAGCCCACAACCCAGCATGTGCCCTAGACTGGGAGTCACACCGGTGACCCTTTGGTTTATAAGTCTGTGCTCAATCCACTGAGCTACACCAGCCAAGGCTCTCTCTCCCTTTCTTATCCTCTCCAACCAGGTGGAAGACTGTGTGGTCTATGCTGGCCTTCTCACTCACACATTCTGCCTCTGGAATGTTTCTCTTCACTGTCTCCTCCTCCATTTCCCAGACAGTGCACTTATCTTTCTGCCAAGGCAGATATGGGACCCACAGATGCTCCTTCCTGACCACGTCCTCTGACCGGCTCCTATTTATCCTCATCACTTTTGTTAAGTGTGCCATGGTTAGATGTGATTAACATCCTCACTTAATACCTCTCCCTCTCAAAACTGACATGGCATTTAAGGCCATGGCCCTGACACTCCAGCTCTCCATCTCACTCCTTCCTACCCTCTATGCTCTGAAGATGGAATATTTAACAGACACACAAAGGCAGTTATGGCCCTCATGCCAACTGGACCCCTTAGGGCCTTCACAAGTACTTTGCTGTACCCTCTTACCCCTTCACTCTGCAAATATAGTGAGCTTTTAAAACCATCTCATGTTGACTTCCTTCCTAAAATCTACAACATGTCCCTGTTAAAAATGTTTAGGGAGTTTTAGGGTTATTTTTAGGGCTAAAAAAAGCAGAAACTATCTAACATGGTTCCTGATACCCTAACCCTCCCAGCCATCACCTCTGGCAAGGTTGAGCTCACCTCAGATCCCTGGCCAGAGCAACCCATCTTCTGTTTTCTGAAATTTGTTGTCCCCCTTCCCACCATGTGACTCTTGCCCATACTATCCCTCTACAGAGAACTTTAATTGGTTCCCACCCAGTTAATTCCTCTTTGTTCTTCAGATCTGACCTGAAATGTCACTTCCTCACATCAAACTTCCCAGGTTCTCCCAGAGTAAAACAGGCCCTCCTATAATATCTCTGTAACTCTTTGCAATTTTATACTGTAAATTGTTTGGCGATCATGAATAATAAGGTACATGGACTAAAAACAAACTGTCTTGACTTCCTGCATGCCTAGCAGCCAGTTCTGTGCTAGCCTCCAAACAACTTTAGGTGTATAAATTTGACAACTTAAAAGAAATGGACAACTTCCTCATACATCACAACCTACCAAAACTCAGCCAACATAAACTAGATAAATTAAATAGTCACATAACCATTAAACATTGTATTTTCAGTGTAGACATTTTCCCCAAATAAATCTCCAAGCCCACATGGTTTCAGTGGAGATTTTTAACACTTTTTTATTTTTTTTATTATAGAGTGAGGAGGGGAGAGAGGCACACACACAGAGAGAAACATTGATTTGTTGTTCCACTTATTTATCATCCATTGGTTGATTCTTCTATGTACCCTCACCAGGGATCAAACCTCCAACCTTGGCATATGGAGATGATGTGCTAACAAGCTGTGCTACCCAGCCAGTGTCTCTAATATTTTAAAAATAATTAACACCAACATACATAGTATCATCAAGAAATATAAGACTAGAGGACACTTCCCAGCTCATTTTATGAGTCACATATTATCCTTATAACAAAACTGAATAAAAACAGTACACACAAAAGCAAACTACAGGCCAATATCTCTTATAAACTTAAACACAAAAATTCTTCACAAAACGAATTCAGCAAAACCTAAAGGAAATTATGTACCATGACAAACTGGATTAATTTCAGGTGCATGTACTAGGCTGGCTCAATATTTTTAAAAAATCAATAAATATCATCACTCATGTCAACACACTAAAAATTATATAACCATATTATTTGACTCAGAAAAAGCATTTAAAAAATTCAACATCTCTTCATGATTTAAAAAAAAACTTTTAGTAAACTACAAATAGAGGGAAGCTGTCAACCTGATAAAGATCATTTACAAAAAGTCCTACGGTTAACATTGTGCTTAATGATTAAAGATTGAATGATTTCCCTTAACATCAGGAACAAGGCAAGAACTGGTGTCCCTGTTCACCAGTCTTATTCAACATAGCACCAGAAGTTCTGGCCAGTGAAATAGGACAAGAAAAATATAAATAATAGGTATATCAATTAGAAAGAAAAAATGAAACTCTCACTATTTGTAACTGACATAATTGTCTACATAGAAAATCTCAAGGAATCTTCACAAACAAAAAATAAGCAAACATCTAAAAATAATATAATTTGGTGAGATTATAAGATTACAATGAAGTCATGGGATCTAAAATTAAAAACATTATCAGTTACAACCACTTTAAATAAAATGAAATAATTTAGCATAAATCTAACAAAACGTGGATAGGATCTATATCCTGAAACTTATAAAATTCTTATTCAAGCTGACTGAAGAAATCAGTGAGTATCTAAATAAATGGAAATACATACCATGTTTATGGATTGAATTATAAAACATGGTGTCACCTCTCCCCAAACTGACATATAGGTCTAATGTAATTCATATGAAAATTTAGTAAGATTCTTCTTGTAGACATAACCATGTTTATTCTAAGTATTACAAGAAAAGACACTAAAACTAAGTAACTAACATTTTTTAAACAAGAATAGGGGTGGACTTCTGGACAAGATGGTGGCATAAATAAATACAGCTTGCTTCCTTGCACGATCAGATCAAAATTACAACAAAACTATAGAATAACCATCACTCAGGAAGATCAGAAATCAAGTTGAATGAAGCCTGACAACTATGGAATAAAGAAACCACATACATTCAGACTGCTTGAAAGGTGCAGACACAGAATGGGGCTGGTCCCACATCCACATGTGGTGGATGAAAATTCAGGAGGGAATATCTTGGGAGTGAAGGATTCACTAATTGAAACAAAGTAGAATTTACAAGGAAACAACAGTAGAGTGGATGAAGCTGAGAATCAAATCAATGATTTGAAACATAAGGAAGTAAAAACAACCAATCAGAAGAACAAGAAGAAAAAAAGAATAAAAAAAAAAGAGAGAGAGAGAGAGAAGACGATAGTGTAAGCAGCCTGTGGACAACATCAAGAGTTCTAACATTTGTATGATATGGGTGCGAGAAGGAGAAGGGAAAGAGCAAGAAATTGGAAACTTATTTGAAAAAAATAATGAAAACATCCCCAATTTGGTAGAAGAAATTGACATGCAAGTCCAGGAGGCACAGAGAGTCCCAAACAAGATGGATGCAAAGAGGCCCACTCTGAGACACATCATAATTAAAAGGTCAGAGGTTAAGGATAAAGAGAGAATCTTAAAATCAGCAAGAGAAAAGAAGTTAGTTACCTACAGGGGAGTTCCCATGAGATGATCAGTTTATTTCTCAAAAGTAACTTTGCAGGCTAGAAAAGATTAGCAAGAAATATTCAAAGTCATGAAAAGCAAGGACCTACAGCCAAGATAGCTCTACCCAGCAAAGATATCATTTAGAATTGCAGGGCAGATAAAGAACTTTCAAGACAAGAAAAAACTAAAGGAGTTCATCATCACCAAACTATTAATATATGAAATGTTAAAGGAACTTATTTAAGGAAAAAATATAGAAAAAGAAAAAGATCAAATGAACAATAAAATGATAATAGGTACAAATCTATCAGCAAATGAATCTAAAATATAAACTAAGCAAACAAGAACAGAGACAGAATCATGACTATGGAGAGTGTTTTGATGGTTGCCAGATGGGAAGAAGATATGGAGAAATGGGTAAAGAGTTGAAGGGATTGGAAGTACAAATAGGTAGTTACAGAATAGCCATGGGGATGTAAAGTACAATATAGAAAATGGAGTAGCCAAAGAACTCACATGCATGACCCATGGACATGAACAAAGTTGTGGGGATTGCCTGAGGGAGTTAGGAATGCTGAGTGGATTGGGGCAGAGAGGGAAAAACTGAAACAACTGTAATAGCCTGATCAATAACAGATAACACAAAAAAGGATTAAAATGGGAAGAATCAATTTAGGAGATGTTAAGGAATCCTATATAGTCACAATATCAAAGTGCTGTGGAATTGGAGGAGGGATAAACATATAATCCAATGAAACAGAATAGAGAACCCAAAATAGACCCACACAAATATATACAAATGATTTTTTACTTTAGAATAATTTTTAAAAAGTGGAATTATACCAAATTTTGGTGAAGATGTGAATGAACTGGATTGCTCATATGATGCTGGTGGGAATGTGAAAGGTTACAGCAACTGTGGAAAAGAACGTGGCTTTTTTTTTTTTTTTTTTACAAAATCAAGCATGTCCTTACCAGATGACCCAACATTTGCTCTATTTGAAAATTATACTAGAAAATGTAAAACTTATGTCCACAAAAATACTTGTACACGAATGCACACAGCTTCTTGACTCATACCCAAAATACCCCAAAATGGAAACAACCAAATGTCTTTCAGTGGATGAATAGCTAAAACAATCTGTGGTACATCCATACCATGAAATACTACTCAGCAATAAACAAAATGAGATACTGATACACATCACAACTTGGCAAAATCTCAAGGGAATTATGCTGAGTGCAAAACCTAATTTAAAATGTTGTGTACTAGCCCTGGCTGGTGTAGCTCAGTGGAGTGAGCATGGGCCTGTGAAGCAAAGGGTTGCCAGTTCAATTCCCAGTCAGGGCACATGCCTGGGTTGCAGGTCAGGTCCCCAGTAGGGGACACATGAGAGCCAACCACACATTGATGTTTCTCTCCCACTCTTTCTCCTTCCCTTCCCCTCTCTCTAAAAATAAATTAAAAAAAATAAAATGTTGTATACAGGATTATTTCTATAAATCATGATTAAAATAACATTATTAAAGAGATATAAAACAAATATATGGTTGCCAGTGTTGGTCTGACAGTGAGCCACCACAGTGTGCTATGTTACTACCTCCTGGAAAACAAAAATAAGGCTCCTAACTGCCAATCTGTTGAACTGAATGAAATATAGGCAGACAGTCTACAATTTACAATGGTTTAAGTTTTTAGCTTTATGGTTATGGAAAAATTATATTAATTCATTGCAAACTGTACTTTGACTAGTGAATTTTGATCTCTTCCTAGACTAGCAATATGAAGTTTGATACTCTTTCATGATGCTGGGCATTTTAAAACAGGGTTTGTGTTAGATGATTTTGCCCAATTGCAGGTAATGTAAGTGTTCAGAGTATGTTTTATGCAGTGTAGGCTGAGCTATAATGTTCAGTAGGTTAAGTGTTTTAAATGGTTATCAACTCAGGATGTTTTTAAACTTGTGATGGGTTTATCGAAATGCAACCCAATCATAAGTCAAGGATCACCTATAAACACAGCCTGGCCTAAATAAGAAAGGCATTTGCTATTTCTAATGCAGGAGCAGAGGCATTTTTTCATCAAACACCATGTGACATTATATTAACAAGTTTTCACCAAAGTAAATGACAACTTTTCAGCAACTAAACCCAAAGGCCTGGATTTTACTATCTACCTGATAAAGTATTTAAATAGTGGTTATGAAGAAATTCAATGAGCTACAAAAAGATGCAGAAAGGCAATACAATGATTCTGTACTAAAATTAATGAAGAGAAGGTATACTTTACCGAAATGAGATGATGAATGCTTTGAAAATACAGATCATATAGAAGAGAGAATTAGCAAGCTTGGGGACAGAAATATATAAATAACTGAAGTGGAAGAGGAGAGAGAACTTAAAAATCTTAAAGATTTTTAAAAAGTGGAGAAACCTATAAGAATTATCTGACTTCATTAAAATGGCCAACATAAAAATAATGGATATCTCAGAAGGATAAGGGAACAGAGAGCATATTGAAGAAATAATAGCTGAGAACTTCCCAAACCTGGGATGAAAACTGGATATCAAACCCATGAAACTATAGAACACTTTATTATATCAACACAAACAGACTTCTCCAATTTACATCATATTAAAACTGCCTAAAGTCAATGATAGAGAATTTTAAATACAGCCAGGAGAAAAAAGACAGTGACCTACAAAGGTGACTCCGTTAAGCTACTAGCAGATTTCTCAGCAGAAACTCTATAGGTCAGGGGAAAGTAGAATAACATATGAAAAAATAAAAACTGCCATTCAAAAATACTCTATCTGGAAAAATTATCCTTTAGATATAAAGGCTAAATAAAGGCATTCCCAGACAAACAGAGCTGCTCACATGTGTTCACCATCGCCAGGCCTTCCTTAAAACAAATGTTGAAAGCAGCACTTCAATTTGAAACAAAAGACAGAAGTTCACAAACTCTAATTAAGATGATCAGAAGCAGTCAGAATTAGAATAGTGTAACTCTTTATAATAGTATATTAAACTCTTACAATATTATAAAGGTTAAAGTAAAAGCATTAAAAATAACTATAGCTACTACAACTTGGTAATAAAGAGTTACCAAGGGGAAGAAAGAGGAAAGAGTAAAAGGATGAAATGTTTATAGGTAAGTGAAGATTAATTACTACCAGCAAGGAAAATGGCTACTTTATCTATGATATAGTTCATGAAAACCTCATAGTAACCACAAAGCAAAGCTCTGGAACATAAACACCAAACATTAAAAAAAGGAGACTGAGCAAATCATCACAGAAAACAACCAGCTTACAAAGCTGACAGAAACAGAAACAGACAGAAACAGAAGAAATAAGAAACAATGGAGAAGTAAAATAATCAGACAGCAGAAGGTTAAATGACAGTATCGAATACTTACTATCAATGATCACCCTAAATGTAAATAGACTGACTTCACCAATCAAAAGGCCTACAGTGGGAAGATGGATAAAAAAACAAGATCCAACAACATGCTGCCTGTAGGAGATTCATTTCGGCTCCAAGGACACACAGAGGTTAAAAGTAAAAGAATGGAAGGTGATATTTCAAGTAAACAGAAAAGAAAAGAAAGAGGGCTTAGCTTTACTTATAGTAGACTAAAAACGCATCAAGCCAAAAAGGGTAACAAAAAGACAAAAAAAAAAAAAGATCATCATGTAATGACAGAAATGTCAATACATCAAGAAGATATAACAATCATAAATATATATTCTCCCAATACATGAGCAGCAAAATATTAAGCATATAATACAGATACAAGTTTTATATTAGTACAAATTAAATATAACACAGGTCTTAAGGGAGAAATAGGTAAATAATTGTGGAAAATTCAGTACCTCAGTATCATCAGTGAATAGATAATGCAGAAAGAAATTCAAGAAGGAAGCATTGAGACTGAACCATGCTTTAGAACAAATGAACTTAATATATACATAGAATATTCCATTCAGCAGCAGCAGAATACACATTGTTCTCAAGTGCCCACAGAACGTTCTCCAGGTTAGATCATATGACAGGGCACAAAATGAACCTTAGCAAATTTCGGGAGACTGAAATCATACCAACTATCTTCTCTGACCATAATGATATAAAAGCTAGAAATCTCCAACAAAAGAAAAGTGAGATCTGGAAATATATGGAAACTAAACAACACACTTCTTAATAATCACTGGATCAAAATAGAAATCAAAAGAAAAATGAAAAGTTATTTTAAAACCATTGAAAATGAAATCACAGCATATCAAATATTAGGGAATGCACAAAAAGAATTTCTGAGAGAAAAATTTATAGCAATAAATGTATGTTAAGAAATTAGAATGATCTCAAATAAGCAACCTACATTTACATCTCAAGGAACTAGAAAAAAGAAGAAAAATTTAAGCCCAAAATTAGTAGAAGGAAGGAAATGATAAGGTTCAAAGAAAAAATCAATGAACTAAAGAAGATAAAAACAATGAAAGAATAAATGAACCTAAGAGCTGGTTCTTCAAAAAGACAAACAAAATTAACAAACCTTTAGCTAGACTAAGAAAAGAGAAAACCCAAATACATAAAATGGGAAATGAAAGTGGAGACATTAAAACTAATACAACAGAAATAAACAAGACCATAAGAGACTACTATGAGCAATTACATGCCAACAAATTACATGCCAGGCAAAAAAAAAATGATACATTTCTAAAAACATACTCTAACAAGACTGAATCAGGAAGAAATAAAAAATATGAACAGACCAGTAATGACTAAAAAGATTGAACCAGTACTCAAAAAATTCCCAACACAGAAAAATCCATAACCAAATGGCTTCACTGAAGAATTCTACCAAACATTTAAAGAAGAATCAACAACAATCCTCTTCAAATTCTTTCCAAATATTGGGGAGGAGGGAATAATTTCAAACTCATTCTACAAGGCCAGTATTACTTTGACTGCACAACCAGAAGAAGACACCACAAGAAAAGAAACTATAGACCAATACCCCTGATAGGTATAGATGCAAAAATTCTCATTAAAATATTAGCAAATCAAATTTAAGAATACATTAAAATAATTAGCCTTAGGTGGTGTGGTTCAGTGGACTGAGTCCCAGCCTGCAAACCAAAGGGTTGCTAGTTCAATTCCTGGCCAGGGAACATGCCTTGGTTGCAGGCCAGGTCCCCAGTGTGGGGGGGTGTAAGTGGCAAGCACACATTGATGTTTCTTTCCCTCTCTTTCTCCCTCCCTCCTGCTCTCTAAAAATAAATAAAATCTTTTAAAAAATAACATTAAATTAAATTTAAAAAATAATTATATACTCTGACCAAGTGGGAAATATCCTATGTTGCAAGGATGGCTCAACATACACAAATCAACAAATGTAATATATCACATCAATAAAATCAAATATAAAATCACCTAATCATCTTAATAGACACAGAAAAGACATTTGACAAAATACAACATTCCTCCATGATTAAAAACCCTTAACAGACTGGATATAGTAGGAATATACCTCAATGTAATGAAGGCCATATACAACAAACCCACAGCTAACATTATACTCAATGGAGAGAAATGAAAAGTGTTTCCTCTGAGATCAGGAACAAGGAAAAGGTGATCATTCTCATTACTCCTATTAAATATAATACTTGAAGTCCTAACTAAAGCAACTAGGCAAGACAAAGCAATAAAAAGCACCCAAGTCACAAAAGAGATGAAATTGTTGTTATTTACTGATATGTAATCCTATATTTAGAAAATCCCAAAGAATTGGTCAAAACAACTGTTTGAATTAATCAATCATTTCTGTAAAGTGTCAGGAATCAAAATCAACATACAGAAAGCAACTGCATTCCTTTATACTAATAATGAAGCATCTGAAAAATTATAGAAAATTATTTCATTGACAATAGCATCAAAAACAATAAAATACATAGGAATAAATTTAACCTGGGAAGTGAAAGATCTGTACAATGAAGACTATAAAACTTTGCTAAAAGAAATTGAAGAAGACACAAACAAATGGAAAGACATTTGATCTTTTCCTGGTCTAGCAATATGGTTCATGAATATGAACCAAAAAAATGATATTATTGATATGGCCATACTTCCCAAAGACATCTACAGAGTCAGCTCAATCTCCATCAAAATACCAAAGGCATTCTTCACAGAAACAGTGAGGAAAAAAAAAACCCTAAAATTGATGTGAAATTGAGGAAACACAAAAGACCCTCAATAGACAACGAAATCCTGCAAAAAATTAACAAAATCAGAAATATCACTATTTTAGATTTCAATGTGTACTACCAAGCTATAGTAAGAAAAATAGTATGGTATTGTCACAAAAATAAACATATTACTCAATGGAACAAAATAGAGACCTCAGAGTCTAACCCTGGCATATATGGTCAATTAAATTTTAAAAGAAACGCAGGAATACCCAATGAGGAAAGGCTAGTCCGTTCAACCAAAAAAAAACTAGAAAAAAACAGGAAAGCTCATAAATACTGATCTTAATAATAATTTTAAGGGCATGATGTAAAAACACAAAAATAGGAAAAATCAATAAATAGACTACAGCAAACTTTAAAAATTCTGCACAGCAATTGAAATAATTAACAAAATTAAAAGGCACCCTACAGAATTGGAGAAAATTTTTGCAAACTATATATTGGATAAAGAGTTAATATGAAATGTGTATATATATGTGTATGTACATATAAATGTGTATATTTATATTTATATATACATATGTTAATCAAATCAATAACAAAAAATCTGATTTTTAAATAGTCAAAAAAAACAAGAGATTTTTCCAAAGAGGATATCAAAATGGCCCAGACACAGAAAAGATGCTCAACATCACTACTCATCATGGAAATGTAAATCAAAATCACAAGAGATATTACCTCACATCTGTTAGAATGGCTAATATCAAGAATATAAGAAACAACAGGTGCTGGCAAAGATATGGTGAAAAGGAAACATTTATACATTGTCAGTGGGAATTCAAATTGGACCTACCACTATGGAAAACAATTTAGAGCTTCCTTAAAAATTAAAAATTGATCTATCATACAATCCAGCAATTTCACTGTTAGGTGGAAAAGAAATAAAAACAGGATTTTGAGGAGATAATATGCACTCCCATGTTTATCTCAGCATTAGTCACAATAGCCAAAATAAGAAAACAACTCAAATGCCCATCGAGGGATGAATGAAAGAAAGATTTGGGACACATACACAATGAATATTTTTCACCTATTCCTCCTCCTATTTACAACAAAATGCATAGACCTTGAGCATACTATCCTAAGTAAGATCAATCAGAAAGACAAGTACTTTATGATATCACTTACATGTGGAATACAAAAAAGTTAAAGGCAAAAAAATAAAACCCACTAGAGTAAAATGGCAGTTATCAAGGGATACGGCAGGGGGATAAATGTGTTGTTTAAGGGTACAAACTTATAATGAGTAGTATATAAGCCATAGAAATCTAATGGATAATATAATGAATATAGATAGTACTATTGTACTATAATAATGAAATGTGATAAATATAGCTACATTGGCAATCATATTAAGATATATAAATGTGTCAAAGCAACATATTACATACCCTAAACTTACATAACTTTACACATCAAATATATTCAATAGTAATTTTTTAATAAAACCAAATATAGAACCAAGGTGACAACTTCCACTTTGATATGTCTTAGTTTTGTTATTTGCTTGTGTGTTTTTTTTCTTGGCCAGTTAGGAGTATGCCTAGAGTAAATGCTGAGGCCTTTATTTTCCCAATGTGTTGTGAAGAAAAAAAGCAGGAAAAAAAGTGACATTTGCTGAGTTGATAGGATAGAATCAATTTTTAAATGATATTTATAACATAACAAGACTTGCAAAATCCACTTACTTCTCATTTTGTCTTCTATTGCATACTTGGAGAAAATGTGAAATGCCTATAGATTAATCTTAATATAAAACTGGTACTAGACAACATTCTAATATTAGAGAATGGAATTTTAAAGGGCCTTCCATTAGTAATTCAACATGATGTCAATATGAACCCTTCAGCTTTCAAAAAAACTCAAATGTTATTCAAAGCAAAATAATACAGAACAACTAAATAGGAAAAAGAAAGTCAGTCTAACAAAGAGCAACAACAAAAAACCTGATTCTCTTGGCCCAGCCCCTGTTTTTAAACTTCTGCCTTCCAGAATTGTAAGAGAATAAATTTATATTGTTTTTAAGCCATGAAGTTTGTGGAAGTTGGTTACAGTAGCAGTAGAAAACTAATAAAATTAATATTAATAATAAACTAACAACTTATAAAAAAAGCTTACTACATGCCAGTCATGGTCTTAACTGCTTTACATGGATTTTATATATTAATTCCTCAAGACAACCCCATTGCTACAACGTGAATAAACATTGAAGACATTATTTTAAGTAAAATAACCTAGTTACAAAAGGTCAGATACTATATGATTGTATTTATATCAGGTACCTATATAGAATAGTCAAGTTTACAGAGACATGAAATAGAATGGTTCTTGCCAGGGGCTAGGAGAAGAGAATGAAAAGTTAGTGCTTAATGTGTATAAACGTTCAACCTGGTAGAAAGAAAAAGTCTGGAGATGGATGGTGGTGATGGCTGTACTACAATGTGACTGTAGTTAATGTCACAGAACTGCACACTTAACAAAATGGTTAAAATGGTAAATTTGGGTTATGTGTAGTTTTACAATAGTTTTAAACCTATCACATAGTGCAATATGTGGAAGACCTAGAAAACAAGGCACTGTAGCAGCAAGAGGCCGGGCATGAAGTGAGAAGACATCTCCTGTGTCCACCCAGCCACTCAACGGTCACCCTAATCATGTAGCCCTTGGGGCTTCTAATTCTGCACCAGGAAAATGAGAGGGATGGACTTAAAACTAATGATTTTCCACGATACACTTACTCACCTAGCTGCTTCAGAAGTAATCACCTATATCAAGCAGATAAATGTGGTCCCAAAAGCAGAGTTACAATTCAAAGAGCAAAGCTGAAAGTCACAGACCCAAAGCCTGGCTGTAATGCTTCACAAAACATCTCAGACACAGCAGACTCAAGTGCATCCTTTTTTTTGACTTTACAGAAAATCATACTAACTTCAACTAATTAATGCACTTTGACCCTCAAACCATGTATTTTCTTTTTCTTAATATATTTTATTGATTATGCAATTACAGTTGTCCCATTCCCCCTTTATTCCCCTCCACCCTGCACACCCCCTCCCACCCACATTCCCCCCACTTTAGCTCACGTCCATGGGTCACACATATAAGTTCTTTGGCTTCTACATTTCCCATACTATTCTTACCCTCCCCCTGTCTATTTTCTACCTACCATCTATGCTACTTATTCTCTGTACCTTTACCCCCTCTCTCCCCCTCCCAATCCCCTGTTGATAACCCTCCATGTGATCTCCATTTCTGTGGTTCTGTTCCT
>PVKM010033517.1:0-15874 GCA_004027735.1 Carollia perspicillata
TTTTTAAAATTCATATAAATGGCATTGCCCTTTGCTTTTATCTTTTTGTGCTATATTTTTCAGGGTTTAGAATTAACATAAGGCTGGATTTTAAAATAGATTATAATACTTTCTTCTATCCATATGTTCTCAAACATTCATTTAATTTTATCTGGTCCTTAATAATTTAATAGAATACATTTAGTCTGGTTAGTGTTTTTTTAAGTAATAGAAAAAAATTTCTCAGTTTCTCTTTTATGACAGTTGGTCTATTAGATTTCCAATGTCTTCTGAGTCCACTGGATTCATTTCTATTTTGTTAGAAAATCATCAGTTTAAATCAGGTAGTTATATTAATTTTCAGAGTATCAACAAAGGATTACCTTATATATATATTTTGAGGTTTTTTCTATATATTTTACATTTTTAAAAAAGCTGTTATTTACATATTGAATTTATCACTTTCTATATTCTAATTTATTGAATTATATTTTATCCTTACCAATTCATTTTTCCATATGGATATCTAATTATTCCAACATCATTTGCTGAAAAGATTTCCTTTCCTTATTTAATAGCTTTGGCTACTTTGTCAAAAATCAATGGACTCTTTAAGTGCTTCTATTAGTAAACTTTATTTTGTTCCATTGATTGATTTGTCATTGCTTATGCTCTTACCACTACATCCTGATTACCATAGTAATTTTTATGATAAGGTAGAACAAGTCTTCCAACTCCATTCTTTTTTGAATTGAATTTCCATATGTGTTTAAAATCAGTTTATCAATTTCTATTAAAAAAAAACTAAACTACTAGGATAGTGACCGGGAAGCTATGGGATCTCTAGAACAAGTTGGGGATAATTGATATTTTTGCAATAATAAGTCTTCGAAATCAATAGCACAGCAGATATCTCCATATTTTTAACATTATCTTGTAGTTTTTAGTACAGCGATCTTACATCCTTTTTATTAAATTTATTACCACTTACATTTTTCATGCTATTGTGAAAGGTATTTTTAAATTTTTATTTGGTTTATAGAGATACAGCTAATTTTGTATACTGAACAGGTAGACTACAAACTTGTTAAATGCAATTGCTCTTATATATTTTGTCGATGCCTTTAGTATATATATTCTTATATTACCTGAAAATAAGGATTATTCATTTTCCAGGGTTTATGTCTTATTTCTTGTCTTATGTTATTGCACTGAGTAGGACCTCAAACCTAACGTTAAGGAGAAGTGGTGAGAGCAGACATTCTTACTGTGTTACCAACATGGGGAAAACTGTTCAGTACTTCACCATTAAATATAATTTTATTTGTAGTTTTTTTTCTGGGTGCTGTTGGTCAAATTGAAGTTTCCTTCCTAGTGTGATGAGGTATTTTATCATGGATGAATGTTAGACTTTGTCAAATTCTATGTTCCCCCATTGTTGAAATGATCGTTTTATTTTTTATTTTGTTAAAGTGAATTATATACATTTATTTTTAAAAACTGTTTAATCAACCTTATGTTCCTTGGATAAACTCTACTTTGCCATGATATATTAATCAATTTATATATTGCTAGACTTTATTTTCTAAAATTTTGTTATTATTTTTATACCTCTCTTTATTAAGGATATTGGTCATAATTTTTTCTTACATTTAATCAGGATTATACATTTCTCATAAAATGAATTGGAAAATATGCCTACTAGCTCCTCTAGTATCTGAAATTGTTTATGTAAAACTAATTATTTTTCTTAAATGTTTGATAGAATTCATTAGGAAGGCTCTCTGGACTTTTGGTTTCCTTGTAGGAAGAAATTTCAATTACATAATTTCTTTAAAAGATAAAACACTATTAGACTTTCTCTTCATTCCTATGTTAGTTATGATATAAGTTGTTATTTTTTTAAAAAGTAACCATTTCATCTAATTTGTCAAGTTTAATAGCTTATGTTTTCATCATATTATTGTTCCATCTTCTATGCCTTTTCATCATTTTTATCTGTAGAAACTGGACATAAAAATATATTGGTATTGGCATTGAGGTATTCTTTTCCCTTGATCAGTATTGGAGGGAATTATAGATTTAATTAATCTTTTCAAAGAATCAAACTTTGATTTTGATTTTCTCTGTTTTCTTAACTGTTTTCTGTTTTATCCATTATTCTCTTAGCTTTATTATTTTTTTCCTTCTGCTCATTTTGTACTTAATTTGCACTTCCTTTTTCTGGTTTTTCAAGGTGAAAACTTAGGTAATTTGATTTTAAATGTGTTTTTCTTTTCTAACACATTTAAAGTTATAATTTCTGCTACATGTACTAAAAATAGCTTAGGAGAATCCCACAAATATATTCTGTATTATTATTATTATTATTATTATTATTATTTATTAATATTATTATTATTATGTATTCAAAATATTTTTTATTTCTTGTGTGATTTTTGGCTGATGGATTATTTAGAAGTCCTTATTTAATTTCCAGGGGTTACTAAATTTTCCAGAAATCACTTCTTTATTAATTTCCAAATGAATTTCATGTGGTCAGAGAGTGTACTCAGTGATTTCAATCTCTCTAAATGTATTTATACTTGCTTTATATTTTAGCATATGGTCTATCTTAAAAAATATTTCATCATACACTTTGAAGAATGTGCATTTTTCTATTGTTTTGGTGATGTTCTACAAATGTTAATTAAGCAAATTTTGTTGATAGACTTATTGCAATCTTCTATATTCTTTTATTTGCTGTATATTCTTACCCTATTAATTATTGAGAGAATGTTAAAATCTCTAATTATAATAGTAGTTTTCTATTTCCCTTTTTATTTTTGTTAAGTAGTGTATCACTTTTTAAACAAAGTGTTTAGGTGCATAAACATTTAGAATTTTCATATCTTCTTCATAAATTGATATAGCTATGCTAGAAATGAGAAAACTGAAACTCAAAGAAGTTAGATGAATTTTCATTAGCTTTCAGTAAACTCGGGTAACCTGGCTCTCACCAGGAGGATAAGTAATCATCAAAAGGATGAAAAGATTACTATAAATGTTAGATCTGAAGCCATAAGAATCTGGGAGGAAAACATAGGCAGCAAAATCTCCAACATTGCACATAGAAATTTTTTATCAGATATATCTCCCCAAGCAAGGAAAACAAAAGAAAAAAAATAACAAATGGGACTTCATCAAGCTAAAAAGATTTGGCACAGCAAAGGAAATCATCAACAAAATAAAAAGACAACCCACAGAATGGGAGAACGTATCCACTGAAACATCTGATAAGTGTTTCATATCCAAAATGTATAAAGTACTTACAAAACTCAACACCAAAAAAACAAGCAACCTGATTAAAAAATGAGCAAAGGACCTGAATAGACACTTCTTCAAAGAGGATATACAGATGGCCAATAGACAGAGGCTCAACATCACTAGTTATCAGAGATATGTAAATTAAAACCAAATGAGGTAATACCTTTCACCTGTCAGAATGCCTATCATCAATAAATTAAAACACAAGTGCTGGTGAGGATGTGGAAAAAGGGGAACCCCTTTTGCACGGTTGGTGGGAATGCAGATTGGTGTAGCCACTGTGAAAAGCAGTATGGTGACATCTCAAGAAATTAAAAGTGGATTTGCCTTTTGACCCAGCAATCCCATTTCTGGGAATATATCTGAAGGAACCCAAAATAGTAATTTGAAAGAACACAAGCATCTCTATGTTCATTGCAGTGTTATTTAAAAATGCCAAGATATGAAAGCAGCCCAAGTGTCTATCAATAGATAAGTGGATAAAACTACTATGGGACATTGACACAATGAAATTCTACTCAGCTGTTAAAAAGAAAGAAAGAAAGAAGAAGAAAATAAAATTTTACCTTTTGCAACAGTATGGATGGACCTGGAGAATATCATACTAAGTAAAATAAGCCAGTCAGAGAAAGAAAAATATGGTATGATTTCACTCATATGTGGAATCTAATGAACAAACTGAACTAACAAGCAAAACAGACACAGACTCATACATGGAGAACAGATGACAGATAGTGGGGAGGTTAGGGGGTGGAGAGGTTGAGCGAGAAGGAAAAAGGACTCGTGGACGTGAACTGGACAGCAGTGTTGTGATTGCCCTGCGAGAGGGTGGTATAAGGGAACTAAATGGCAATGGAAGAAATATAATAAAGATTTAAATAAACAAATAAATAATAAAAACTGAAGTATCCAGTCTAAGGTACAGGTTTAAAAAAAGAATGAATAAAAGTCAACAGAACCTAAGGCACCTGTAGAGGACCATCAAGCACAACAACATGTGTATAATGGGAGTATGAGAAGGGATAAAATAGAGAGAAAGATAGAAAGAATTTAAAGAAAAAATGGCCCAAAACTTTCCAAATCTGAGGAATGATATGAATCTCTATATCCATAAAGTTTAGATAACTTCGGAAGCAGCCAGAGAGAAGTAACTCATCACCTATGAAGAATCATTAATAAGATTAACAGCCTACTTCTCTGAGAAACCTGAAGTCCAGAAAACAGTTAGATTACATATTTAAAATGCTGAAGGGGAAAAGAACCTGTCAACTAAGAACTTTATATCCAGAAAAATGTTTCTTCAGAAATCAGGAAAAATTAAAACATTCCTGGGTAAAGAAAAACTGAGGTAGTCCATAACCACTTGATATGTCCCATTAGAAATGCTAAAAAGAATCTTTTATGTTGAAATGAAAAGATAGTAACTCTAAGGTGTATGAAGAAATTAGAAAAGCTGATATTTTATTTTTTATTTATACTTCACTTTTTATTTTCTACCTGATTTAAAAGATATATCCATAAAATAATCATAAATCTATATTAGTGGGCACAAATCTATATTATTTACACGATATGTAAAAATGTAATTTGTGACAACAACAACACTTAAAGGTGAATGAATCATATACAAACAAAGTTTTTGCATATTGTTAAAGTTATGTTGGTATAAATTCAAATTAGATTATTATAAATAGAGGATGTTAAAAGCAAAAACCAAGGTAAATACAAATAAAATATCAAAAAAAGGAAAAGGGAAAAATCAAAATGGTTCACTACAAAACAACAACAATTATTACAAGAAAAGTCAGTAATGGAGGAAATGAGGGACGAAGAAACATAGCAAAGGGCAAAATTAAGTCCTTCCTTATCACAATTAAATTTAATATAAATCAATTAAAGTTTTCAGTCAAAAGGCACAAATTGTCAGAATCAATTTTAAAAATTATCCAACTAGTCTACTTCTCTAAAAGCAATGAAAAACTATCCTCAGGTCAGGATAAAAAAAAAAACTAAAAAAATGTATATGCATATTTATTGTGACACTATTTATAACACCTAAATAGTCAAAACAGCCCCAAATGTGCATGAATAGATGAATGGGTAAACAAATTTTTGTTTATAAATAAAATGAAATATTCACCCATAAAAAGGAATGAAGTACTGACACACACTACAACATGGAGAAATCCTGAAAACTTTATGCTAAATGGAAGAAGGAAGTCACAAAAGTGACATCTTGCATGATGTCATTTATATAAAATATTTGGAACAGCTATGCCTATAGAAATGAAAGGCAGATTAGTGCTTATTACGGGGCTGTGAAGAGGCAGAATTGGGAGGCACTGTTTGGTGGACACAGGGTTTTGTTTTAGAATGGTGAAAATTTTTTGCCACAAGGTAGAGGTGGTGGTTGCATAATACTGTGCAAGTACTAAATGCTACTGACTTACTCACTTTAAAATGGTAAATTTTATCTATGTGAACATCTCAAACAAATTTTAAAAATCCATGAGTTGCAAACCCAGCCAAGTCTTTAAGTACAGCCTGTATCTGCTTTTTCTGTCCTGCATGTGAAAGCAAATAAAACAAAATTTTATACAGAACATTAAATAGTTCTTTTTCAACTAGAGAAAGAGAGCAGAGAGCTAGGGAAGGAGAACAGAGCGAGATGGGGGAAGAGAGGCAGAGAGAAAAGGAGGGAGGGGTGAATCACACATACTGATTTCAGGGTGGTTAAAATTAAGTAGATATTCTAATTTAAAACAATTATACCTTCCTTAGCTATTACTCACAAACAGGAAGTGTTATATACATATTTAACTATGGTGATATATGAGCAGAGTTTGTCACGAGAACTCACGTAATCTAAGATTTAGCCCACTGCACAGCACTATTTCCAACACTCAGACAAAGAGAAAAATCTGGAAGCTTCACTGAAATCCCCAGTTACGTGACCTGGTCTTTTTCAGATATTTAAAGTACAGAATTGAAAAGCTCACTCACTATTTGATATCTGTTCAGTCCTACCGATATATATTGCATCTATTTTTAGAAGACTGTGAGGATTTGCTGGGGAGCAGTTGACAGTTTGTGATAGAGAGCCAAAAGATTAAATATTTATCTTGCAAAAGGTTCTGACTTCAGGTATTGGTTAAACAATGAGATTCCTGAACTGGAATGCTGTGACAAGCTCTCGCATTATGGAAAATCCACTCACTCCCACCTGGTAAAATCTGCCTGGCCAGCAGTGGCATCTGAGTGAGTAGGTCCAGAGACCAGTTTCCAGTAAACAGGGCCTCTGTGCAATAGGATGCCAGGCAAACCACCATCAGAGAGGGGCTTTGCTCGGAGAGGGCCCAGAGCCATGCCCCCCACCAGGGGTTTAGAGCAAATTTCCTCATGAATTCTGTGTATCAGGTCTAAGGAGGATGTTTATTTAAAGGAAGCTGCGTGGTATCACCCCCATGGAATACGTGGTTTCTGAAGGTGCCTAGAAGCAAGGGCTGAGATGAATGTTTTCTAATTTCTCAAAATTAACACTGACATGTGAAGGAAATTATGAGTTAATCAGCCTTGCTTACCAAATCTAAAAATGTGAAATAGAATTGATAAATTTAGGACAGTGCTTTATCTCTAATCATGGAGTTATCAAAACACCGAGGTAATTTCAAATTCCCTGACACAGAGGGATGAATTTACTTGGAAAGAAGGCAATGATGGAAACAACGCTCTCACACTTGAGGCATTGGTGCCACACCAGTAAGAAGAAACAATCCACACTTACACATAAAGATTTTAAAATGTTTTTGCTTAAAAATGAATTATTCTCCTGAACATTTATTTCATGCCATGCCTCAAGGTATCCTCAGTAGATGCAGTTTAAGTGCATGTTTACTCTGATTAAAAAACAAAAACAAAAACAAAAAACCTGCCAAACCATGTTCATAGCATCTGTATTGTTTACATTCCCACCAACATTGTATGAGAGATCCAGACTCTCTGTCCTTACTAGCATTTTGCATTATCACTGCTTTTTATTTCAGTTGTTGAAACGGGTGTGTGGTTATCTTTCATCATTGTTCAATCTGCATTTCCCTAACAGCTAGTGATGTCGCACACCTTTTCCTGTGCTCTGGTGAAATGTCTCTTCACGTCTGAATGTGTTTGCCAGAGCACCACAACACGATTACACACACTGAGCACCTTCAACAACAGAAATTTGTTTTCTCAGTTCTGGAGACCAAAAGTCCAAGACCAAGGTGTCCGCAGGTTTGTTTTCCCATCAGGCCTGTCTCCTTGGCATGCAGAGGCCTGCCTTCTTGCAGTGCCCTACATGGCCATCCTCCTGTGTGTCAAATGTCTCTCTGTGTCCAGATTGCCTCTTTTGATTGGAGCAGGAACAGCAATCTGGTTGGAGCAGGAACCAACCAATCGACTTCATTTTAACTTAATTGAGTCTCTGGAGGCCCTGTTTCCAAATGCAGTCACATCCAGAGGTGCTGGGGGTCAGGACTTCAACCTGTGGATTGGAGGAAACACAGTTCCACCCATAACAATGTCTTTGCTTATGTACTAGTTCAATTATTTATTTGTTTTTACTGCTGGGTCGAAGAGATCTTTATACATTTGAGATAGATGTCCTTTCTTGGATAGAGTGTGCAATATTTTCTTCCAGTCCACAGCTTGTCTTTTCATTCTGTTCAGGTCTTTCTCAAAGTAAAAATTTTAAATTTTGATAAAGTCCAACTTACCAAATTTTGTAAGGAATTGTGCTTTTGGTGCCACATCTAAGGACTTTTTAACTTGGGTTTGGCTCTGTTATTATATCTTTTATCACTCAGATGTCACTATAAGAAACAGATATAGTCCGTTGTTTGCTGCATTTGTTGTAGAAGAAATCCTGTAGGTGTGTTGCCCACTGTCCCACTCAGCACCTCCTGCTTCGAATCCCAGGAGAGGGGTGTCTTCTAGAATGGCACTTCTCAAACTGTCATGTGCCTGTCAATCACCTGGGATCTGGTTTTAAAAAATGCAAATTCTTTTTCAGTAGGTCTGATATTTTTTTCATTTCTAACAGTTTTTCATTGGTCTTCGACCACAGTGTGGCCAAAAAGTTTTAGAATTTCATGTTCTCCTGCTATCCAACAATAGGAACTAGGTTACAAATTGTGTCTTCTCTTTCACCAGGGAAAAGAAGACCGACATTAGAAGTAGAACGGTAGCACATAAATTGACTTATGTTTGGCATTTTTGTGTCTTTATTTCCATGGTTCTAATTTTACATTTTTATTTCAGTAAGTCTATTCTTGTAAATTTTCTCAAAATCTTTCTAGGACAGGTAAGCTATAAACAAAAATAAATTATTACATGTAAAAGACAGATTTTCTTTGTGTTGTGAACCCCCAAAATGAATCATCTTCATTTTTCCCCTCAAGTTTTAAAACCAGTGGTATCTAGGATATATTATAATGAATAAATATTTTTAATGATATTAGGAATTTTGAATACTAATTGGTCTCTTTTTCCTAAATTATCTGTGACTTCCATATTGATAATTACTTTTTTTGTTGTTATTTAAAAAATAGGTTCTGGTATGCTAGACTATGCTTAGGACAGAATCTTAAACGTAGTGCTGTATAATAAATATTTATAAACTGAATTACTTTTACAAACTTTATATCCTTATAATCAGCAACACAGTTTAAAAAAACGTATTACATTGGAACCCTTGTGTACTGATGGTGGAAATGTAAAACAGCACCCAACTGCTGAGTAAAATGCTACTGTGGTTCCTCAAAAAATTAAAAATAGATTTACCATATGATCCAAAAATCCACTTCTAGGAACATAGTCCAAAAAAATTGAAGGCAGGGTCTCAGAGTGGCTTTTTTACACCCAAGTTCATAGCAGCATTATTCATAAGAGCTAAATCATGGAAGCAACTCAAGTGTCCTTTGACAGATAAATAAATAAGCAAAATGTGGTCTATACATACAAAGGAACATTATTCAGCCTTACAAAGAAAGGAAATTCTGACACAGGCTACACATGCAGTACTGTATGGTTGCTCCCATCTGAGGTGCCTAGAGTGATGCGATTCATAGGGGCAGGAAGTAGAGCGGTGGTTTTCTGGGCTCGGGGTAGAAGGAAAGGGGGAGTTACTGTTTAATGGTATGGAATTTCAGTTTTACAAGATAAAAAAACTTTCTGGAGATGGATGGTGACAATGGTTACACAGCAATTTTAATGGATTTGATACCTCTTAACTGTACCCTTAAAAATGGCTAAGATGGATGAAAGGGGTGGTGGGAAAATAGAGACAACTGTATTCCAACATTAATAAAAAAATTGCTTTTAGTGGCTAAGATGGTAAATGTTATGTTATGCATATTTTACCACAGTTTTAAAATTGGGGAAAATGTATTAGGGAGTTAGCTTTTTGCCCAAACACAGTGTTCACCAGTTGCTTAGGAAGGGGCCTCCATCATGGTAATACTGGGCCTGGGACAGCTCTGCACACGGTGTTAGCATTGCCTTGTTCTGGCCACATGGGTCACTGTGTTTTCAACAGTAGTTTGACTTCTCCCTTTATTCTTTGCCATATGACTTCCTATTACAATGCTGTACCTATGCAAATCTCTTCAACTTGATTTTGAATTGTTTAGAAAAAAAAGCCAATTTTTTTTCTATGTTAATTTCCAGCATTTGGCATTATGAGTGGAGCTTGGTTATTGCTTAATATTTTTTTAAATAGGCAAATGAATGAGTATGCCTTTAAAAACCACAGAATGAAATTTATTTTGCCCTCTATTTGATCTGATTTTTAGAAAAACATTATACTTTCAAATAAAGTAAGTGTTATCAAGTATTTAAAGATAGGTTTCAAATGGCAAAAAAGAAAAAAAATACCTGTGATATATTTATGAGTCTGCTGGAATATACTGCCCTTTCCCATACTGGCTTCTTTTTTCTGGTCCCATCTGATTCCTATGTTACATTCACATGCAACATGTTGAATACAACCTTGGCATTACTGTCACCCTAAGAAGTGTGCATTTTTATCTGAGTGTTCCTCCTCCTCCTCCTCCTCCTCCTTTGTACGGAAAGCTCAGTCTTGAGTAAGTTTGCACATCTTAGAAAATGCTCTGTGAATAACTCTTTTGAAATCACTGTGAATGTCGGTAAAGACTCCTATCCTGTTGCTAAGTCTGCTTTATCTTTTCTAAATATTCAAGTCACTTAGCAGCAATTCACTTCTGTGTATTGGAATTAGCACGTAAGCCCAGAGGAGCTCCATTTTTCTACCTGGAAGTTCATCACAACACATGCCTTCCAGATGTGGTAGTCATTCCCTTTTAGATGGGGCATTTCCTCATTCACCCCTGATTCTGTAGCTGCCACTGAGGGATTTGTGAGTCATAGCAGGTAACAGTCTTCCCATATTTCTTGCTAAGAAATACAGGCCCTTTCTCATTTTACCTAGAAACTGTATACACACTTCTCTCAGCAGAAGTGCCCGATCCACCACAAGAAGTTCCTGATCTTCCCCTGGGTACGGGGACAGGCATCCCTCCTTCTGCAGGTTCTGCAGTGTTAGGACCTCCCTAGGTTCTGGAACAGCAGAGCATGAGCAAAGCCCTGCATGTACTATGTAGCTTCAAAGGCAATAGAATTCCTTTACAGTCTGTCCCCAGAATGTTTTTACCTCAGTGTAGTGGCATCAGTGCCATAATATACCTTTTTATTCCAAATACTTCTACTTTTATACTAAGTGGGCTCTAACCAATGCTGATCTTTAGTGACGTGACAAACATGTACATTACCATAGTAGCTGCCACATTTCCCCAGAGTTCCGTTTAGCCTGAGTCTCTACATAAGCAATAGTTCAAATGAGCAATGAGTATAGTTCCCATTTCTGATAGCCCTAATTTGGAGAAAACTGAGTCCTTTGGCAGCAAAGGACACCAACAGTCTCATCAGTGACCAGGAATGTCTGATTCTGCTCTAGTGTGAAATGCCTTTGGAACCAGCCACCCTGACAATGACTTCAGTGCATTGGGAACAAAGACTGGATTAACCACAATAAATTAAAAACAACCATAACCTTGAGAACTTACACCTGTAAAAATCCTTTTAACTGGGGTAGGGACATGAGCCAGCAAACTAACATTCCAGAGGGGATAATAACCCATCACATAGTGCAGACCATGTAGTTTCCTAGTAAAATAAAGAGAAACAATAGACCACAATTATCAGAAGCTTCTAGAATTGTCCATGCTACTCATTTGGAAGCAGAAGTTACTCCTTTGGACCGAGTTTCCTAGGCAATGCAAATCCCCATTCACACAGGATTCTCATGAATCTGATTCTCCAGATTCACGACCTCTCAAGCTTAAAATTGAATTGCGCGTATGGACCAAGTTGATGAAATCAATCCCATAAGTAACTATCCATATAGAACACTTTATACTAATAGATATTTTAAATAATTTTAAATAATGTTCTATGAATAACATTAATGCTAAATAACCATCTATAATAAAACCCTTTAAAAGTCTTTAGTTCCAGGGTAGTTTCTATAGGAGGAACTTAGCCAGACAGTCCGATGTTATAGTACCATGAGATCCAAGTCAAAGTCAAAGTAAACTCAGATGGTAATTCCAGATGAATTCTTACCTCTACTTAGAGGTGAGAATTGGCTCTATGAGAAAAAACAACCTATACAAATAAAATTATATTAAGGTGGTAATTCTCCGAAAGAGATGAGTAAAGCAGTGTAATTGATGGGGTGGGATTGGGAGGAAGCACATATTAGAATAGGCCTAGGGGATTTCTTTCAAATGATGCTCATATTTTTGGAATGCTCTGATAAAATATCAGGTAGTTGAATCTTCCAGTCATAAAGGTAACAGAAACTCAACTCAAACCAACTTCAAAAATTAGAAATAAATGTAGATAAAGATATAGATGATACAAGTAGATGCAGGTAATATTAAAAACCAGGGCAGGATTATGTTGTTAACTCACAGAAACAAAGGGTGGGTTGAGGGAACCATGACAGAGACAATGTAACCCTGGCCTCTGAACAGCCACCGAAGAGAGAAATATTGCTCCAATGTGTAGATTCTGGAACCAAGTAACCTGATGTATTGCCTGGTCCTGTTACGTACTAACTTGTGACCTTGAGCAGTTACTTACTATACTGTGCCCCATTTCTTTATCTTTAAAATTAAGATAATAATAGTAGTTAGCTCAAGGATTATTAGGAGAATTAAATGTATGTTTGGCATAGAATTGTAATATTACTAATAGTGTCTCTGCTCCTTCCACTCTCCTTTTCTTTGACCTAATTCTTCCCCGCAGAGCGTCCTTACCACGTGGCAGATTCCTAAGTGTAGAATTCCCGAAAGAGAAAGAGCGTCTTCACTCAGAGTTCTTATGTAGGTCCAGGAGAAGGACTCGCGTTTGTCCTCTCCGGGTCATGCATCCACCTCGTAAACAAAAGATAGTTGCTAGAAAGATCAGATGCTGGACTAGGTAATGTGGCAAAGGTGGAGACAGACTCTACTGTTGGAGGAAGGGACGAGAAAGCTTACTGGACACACACGCAATAGCACCACAGGTTCTCAAAGGTCCCTGCGGAGATACGCAACCCCTCTTCCTGGGGGGAATCACTGAATAGCGACTGCTGTTCCTACAAAGAACTATTTTTATGTGATGTAATTGAGTATTTACCTAATGTAATGTGTTACATTCTTATTTGATGCCTACAAGATCACTAGGAAGGAAATGTTATTCACATTTAACACATGAAGAAGCAAAAGTATGAAGAGTTTTTTTTTTAATGTTATGAGTTTTAGAAGATAGATTTACAACAGTGGGGACTTTGTTTTGTGAACAGTTGAATCCACAGTGGCTAGGATAGACTCACATGTAGTCCATGTTCTATGTAAACCCCTGGCTGATGTGGCTCGGAGTGTCATCCCATGTACCAATTGATGTTTTTCTCTCTTGCATATCTTTCTCTCTCCCTCTCTCCCTTCTCCATCTCCCTCTCTCCCACTCTCTGTAAAGTCAATAAACATATTAGACAAAATTCTTTGTAGACTAAACAAAGGAATGAATGAAACAGCCCATGATTCCACAGCTGGTAAGTGGTAAAGAGGTCAATCAAATCCACATGACCCCTGAGTCACTCTGCTCACCACCATTGAGGCAGAGGTCAGCCTATTGTATTGCTCAGGGGAATTGAGATAGAAAAATGTTTTAGATTGTTTTTTCAGAGAAAGCCACTGTTACAATATAACTATCTCACCATGGAGGGTAATGCATTGGGTACATGAACAGCCATGGTCATAGCAGCACAGAGCACACCCATCTCAACTAAGATCATTGACCTGAAGGGATGGCAGAGACCTGAAGGAGTGGATGGCAGGTTGAACATTTCAAAGCTCAGGATATTTTCAAACTCCACTTCCATCTCAGCTGAAATATGGAGCTGGGGATGGTGTGGCAGGTTGGAAAGGATTCTTACAAAAAGACTAGCAAATTCTTCAACATAGGAGTCTGGTGTGAGATGGTGGGGAAAAGTCGGGGAGGAGAAAGGACCTGCTGGGCTGGGACACTGAAAGAGAGGGTGAAGAAAGGGCAGGAGAAAGGAGCAGGTGGCTTCAGGCTCTGAAGGCAGGCTCCCCGTGTTCCCTAAATGGGAATGAAGCCAGTGTGGCCCCAGGGCCCTGGGAGCTCCAGCAGCACCCTGCACTTGGCCTGGACCTGCATTTCCCTTTTGGTTTAAACGGTGAGAGAAAAACAATATGATCTTGTTTGGCAGTGTGTTTTGAGGATGGTTTAGCCAGGAGGAGGCATCTGTTTTATGCCAACTAACACATTCTCTTGGCTTAGAGGGAGTCATTAGCACAATGGGGCCGTGAGGGGAAGGGTGTGTGGGGTAGGGCATGTCTTCCCAGTCAACTTTCTGCTGTGGATTAGGGCATTGCAAGGGAAGTGGAGAATAGCAGTTTCTAAGTTATAAGATAAGCAAGTTAACTGCATATGAAATATCCATCTAACCTTCCTTTATTCCACCCACTTGAGAAATATAAACCTTGGATTTACAACCAAAATTGTGATTAAATCAATCTGGTATTAAAATCTCTCATTCAGAGGAAAAATGTGTATACATTTTCATTATACACAATATATATGTTCTCATTTTATATGTACATATATACATATTATCTCTATGTATTCTCTCTACATATATGTATTCTCTCTTTATGTGTATACCTATGTGTACATTAAAAATGTATTGATATACTCATTTTATATGATGATAATGTATATACGTTTCCCCTGAATGAGATTGTAATAATAAACAATAATACATTTATCATGCAAAACAATATATATTATATAATAAATCATGTAATAAAAGTACTTAGTATTTATTATCACTCATTATGTGAGCATTATGTCTAGAGATACTTGCACACATCTCATTATGAATTGAAATCCCTGTGCTTCCGTCTCTGCATATTTCATAGGTACACTCCCTCTAGACTCAGCTTTCTGTTTCTGGGAAAAAGTAGAGTGGCAGGACGGAAGGAATGAGGAAAGTGGAGAAAAGCAATACGGCTGACGAAAGGAGTGGATGGCAGGTTGAACATTTCAAAGCTCAGGATATTTTCAGACTCCACTTCCATCTCAGCCGCAGAACTTCCAGATAAAAGTTATACTGCAATGTCCTCAGAGGCTCTCTGTGAGAAAACCACTTTGCACATTATGAAATCACTGGTCTGACTGCTTAAATATATTTGAACTCTCCAAAAGAGAAAAGCTCTCAGCGTTTCCGAGAAGCCCAGGGACCATGGCCCTACATAAAAGGAGGCTATAAAGCCTAATGAACATGGGACTCTCTGCCGCCTGCTACACTATAAAATTTTATCTCTTTAGAACTCACTTTCCATGTAAATGAAATGCTCATTGCTCAGGTTAAAGAGCTTAAGATAAAAGGGATTAAACCTAGTGGCAACCCCAGGGTACCTTTGTGCACAGTGGCTAGCCTTTTAGAGCCATGTGGGACCTTGAAGAAAGGAATTAGAGCAGGAGAGAGCTAGCTGCTTGAAATACATACATGTTCTTACATCCTACAAAAAAAAGATAGACTCTCGAGTGAGAGAAACATTAGAGGCACATGGGAACCTGGGTGCCTTCCAAACCCCTTTCACATTTCAGGTGAAAAGACCCCAAGGTACAGGGGGAAGAGGACTCCAATCCACAATTCTTCACTTCTTTCTTCTCAAGGTGACACAGCTGTCACCATCCACATCATCTGCATTCACCCCTGCATTCACCGCCTACCATTTCAAAAAATCGATCTAAAAACGAAAGCCCAACCCCTCTCTAGACCAACGCCTGGCTCCTGCCCAAGTTCATTCCTGAATCTGCCGTACAAAATCTGTCCCCACTTTCTCACCTGCTATTTGTTCCTAATCCTCTTCTAACTTGTAACCAGGTAGCTACTCCAACTTCCTACAGTCAATTTTCAATGACAGTCAGACCCATTTTTAAAACATGTATCTAATAATGT
>PVKM010033518.1:0-15951 GCA_004027735.1 Carollia perspicillata
TCCTCCAACTCCGGGGGCTCCGCCCGCGAAGTAGCCTCGCTCGAACTTCCCTCCTCTAGAACCACGGCAGAGTCTGGGAGGACACAGACAGGGCTGCTGGGCACTGGCCCGGCCCAGGGAGCTCGAGCAGCCTCAAAGACACCAGCCTTCCCCCCACGACAGGGCATAGCTGCCCCCGGCAGAGACCCCAAGGCTTTCCTTGCCTGTGGCTCTGAGCCACCCCCATCCACCAAGCCAGCTGGAGGAGGGCATTCCAAGGGGCATGGGTGTGAGCTCTGACACAGGGCGACTCCTAACACGGGATCCTGGGGGTCAGGACGAGGGGTCCTCTGGTTCCTCTAATCCCCATCAACCTGGCCTAGTGTTCTCCAGAAGCTTTCCCCTGCTCCTCCAGCAGACAGGTAGGTGAGGGCAGATGAACTCCGAGAGGCAGGGACAAAAACTGAGATGAGGCCTCAGCTCAGGAGTGGCTGGGTCAGCCCAGGAACTGGGAAAGAGGCCCGAACTCCGCCCAGCCTGGGCTGGAGGAGACACTGACGCAGGAGAAGTCCCTGTGTGGATGAAGACTGGGGAGCTTGTTCTGGGAGGCAGAGGCTCGCCTTCCAAGACCAGGCGTGCTCAGGAGAAGTCACGATGCCCCAAAGCAGCATTTCCCGTGCCAGTGTCAGGGCCAGGGGCAGGGTGAGAAGCCACTGAGGGTTAGCACAGCCTGAAGCCACCTGCACACAGTCCTGCACACGTGTCGTCCATTAGCTGCCTGCCAGACACCATCTGCACACTGCCCTTTCCTAGCTGGCTCCTGCCCACACATGGGGACACAGGTGGGCTGGAGTGCTGCATTAGTCCCTCGCCAGGGCCTGGGGGCAACAGACCAGAGGCCAGTCTGCAGGCCCTCAGCCAGCCCATGATGAAAGGCAGACACAGCTCAATTTGTGAGTTCTCAAAACTAAACAGACCACCAGAGGCCAGGGCAAGGGCGGCTTGGCTGAGCCCCAGGGCTGGAAGGGCCCGGGAACAAAGATCAACCATAAAGGCACAAGGCAGAGGGGTTCCTGCCAGCAAAGCAAAGACATTCTGCACAGACGTCTTCATGCGAGTCAGGGCCCTGCTCCCGGAGGGCGAGGAGAGGCTGACGGGATCATGGAGGGCGAGCAGGTGAGGGACAGTGAGAACAGCACCTACGAGGCAGAGCAGGGCTCTGCAGCAAACACTGCTTTCCTGAGGAGATGCGCGAGCACCTGCCCAGGAAATGCTCCTGTGCAACTTTCCTTGGCAACTGAACTGGCACAGGGAAGGGAAAGAGGCCACTGCAAGGGAAGCCATGAGCGGCCAGTCAGCAGAGGAGAGACTACACACAGGGCGAGCAGAAAGGTCAGGCAGCACCAGTCCTGCACAGACCCGGAGCCTGGAGAGAGGGGAGGGCCAGCAGCATCTGGGGAGGGCAGGGCATCCCTCCTACTCAGGAACAGAGCTCAGCCTCTAAATGCTATCTGTGGCCAGAGGGTGGCCTAGAAAGATGGCCCTAGCCCAGCCAAGCAGAAGCATCAGAGCTCCTGGAAGGCTCAGGCTGCATGCCTGGTGCATCCAGAGCCACACCCGAGCAATAACGGGGCCACCCCCGCAGCCCCACACACTGGGCATCCCGAGGAGGGTGCAGAGCAAAGGCTTCCCAGAGTCCTGCCCACATCCTTCCTGGGAGAGCAGCAAAGGGAACATCAAGCCTGCCCCCCTACCAGTACCCAGTCTTCAAAGAAAGTTGCTTCTGCTAAAGCAGGCCCTGCCCCTAAACACCAGGCTCGGGAGCACGGCATCCTCCCACAAGTCGGCCTCCTCGAGCAGCCCGAGGCTGGCAGTACCAAGAAAGATTCAGGGACCCCATCCCAGGGACGTCCCCACAGTGCAGCGTACCACACGCCATCGGATGGTGCGCACCAGGTGGCAGATGAGCCAGTGCTCACCTGTGTTAGACCGTGGGGGCGGCGGGGGCTTGGCTGAGCTGGCTGCCGGCACCGACAGTGACTTGTACAGGGCCGTGTCTCGACGCTCCTTGAAGCGCTCGGCAGCCATCAGGGCATTGGACAGCTCCTGCAGGGGCATGTTGTTGATGTCCGAGGAAAAGGGGCTCAGTGGGTTCTCCAGGCTCATCAGCCAGCTGGTGTTCCCTGGGGAGGGAAGGCAGCACCCCTCAGGCTGCAAGCCCAGGTACCTGACCAGCTACCCCCTTCCAGCCCTCCCTGGGGAGCCCCTGGTGCCTCGACCCTCAAGGGCACACACCTGGGGCCCACAGAGCTCTGTGTGCTCGAAGCGGAATGAGAGCAAGCAGAAGCACCAGGCCCTATTCAAGGCATGTCCCTGACTTTGTCCTGATGTTCCCACCCCCAGGTCCCCCAGACCCAGAGATCAGGGCAACACCTGTCTGGTGGGACATCCGCCTCAGTGATGAGCACTCGGCTGCCCTAGGTCAGCTTCTGCACCCAGGCCAGGCTCAGGAGGCAGAGCAAAGCAGCAGACTCCTCCCCAGTGACCTGGGGAGGGAGGGCCCGGCTGGGAAGGTCTTCCCCACAAGGCCTATGGCCTACACTTAGACTTGACCTTCCCTTCTGAGCATCCTCACGTCCCTAGTATCTCACCTGACCCTGACCCACCTCCTCCTACCCCATCTGGCCCTTCCCACCTGGTCTCCCACCTCCAGCTTGCCCACTCCCCAGGCAGAACCAGGGGGACTGAGCTAAAACACGAGTGAGGAGCCTCTCCTGGCCTCCATCCCCACAGCCTTGTGCCCGGCACTTTCGGCCTCCGCGGGGTCCAGCACCATCTCACCATCTGGTCACTGCTCGGCCCATGCTGCGACCACGGTGCCTCCTGAACCCTGGGCCTTGGCTTATAAGTCCTTCCTTTAGCCTGAAATACCCATTATGGGCTGATTGTGTCCCAAAATTTCATGTTGAATTCTTAACCCCCAGGATCTCAGAATGTGACTATATTTGGAAATAAAGTCTTTAAATAAGCGATTAAAGATAAAATGAGGTCACATGGGTGGGTCCTATCCAATCTGACTGGTGTCCTTATAAGAGGAGGAGATACGGACGTACACAGAGGAACCTGGGTATGGGAACACAGGGAGGTAAACTGCAGACAGCCTGATCGCGGGCTTCCAGACCCCGGGACTGGGAGGAAAGACACTGCTGTCATACAGGACGCCCGGCCTACGGCGCTTTGTCGTGGTGCCTGAGCAGACTGTTACGCCTCTTGCGTCTCCCTCACTGTTCACCTCTGGGGACTTAACTGAAAAGTCACCTCCAAAATGACCCTGTGGCCCAGGTGCCTGCTGCTTACTCCTGTGTCCCCCTCGTGGGTGGGTAACTGTTCCACACTATGTATAAGAGACCCAGGCTGGCTGAGTGCAGGGTCACCCCCTCAGTACCTGTGGGCCTCCGGACCAAGATCTCCGCCCAGCCCTGGGTCAGCAGGGGTACATAGGCTGCCAGGTTCGTCTTCTCCTTCTGCACCGGGAGCTGGGTGCTAGCTGAGGCCTTCTCAGGCTTACTGGCTGGTGTAGTCTGTGGGCCCGGGAGGGCAGGGCCACCTGGGAAGTGGGAGGCTGGAGTGTCCAGGGCACCAATGCGAAGGCCGTGGCCCCCTAAGGAGGATGAGGGCAGGAGAGCTGGTGACCACCTCCTGCTCAGCCACCAGCACACACCTGGCTGCTCCACCCAAGTGAGGACTCTCTGGCCAAGAAGCCAAGTCAGTGCCCGGCACAGCTCAGCCCTGCTTGGCATGGTCCTCTTATGATATCAGCTTCGGGGACCCAGAGCCACAAAAAATGGCCCTGGTGCCTTGCACATAGCTGGACCATGGCTCATTCCAGCTGCATCAGAGAAAAGCTCCAGACTGAGCTAGGCTCAGGGCCAGGGCTGCCAAGGGCTTCTAGGAAGCACTGGCCATGAGAACAGACCCTCAGCAACAAAGGGGCCTTGGGCCATGGCTGTGGACAAGGTGTGCCCCTCCCCCCACACCCATGATGAGGGCTCACAGGGGTAGCACCCCAGTTATTCAGGAACTGGGCCAAGCCTGAAGCCAACCACCTTGTTCCCTACCTCCCAGGGGCCTTCCTGAGCACAGGGATCTAGAGACACATCCGTGAGGGAGTGGGGCAGAGGCTCACCCGACATGGAGCGGACCCGGTCCCGGGCCCCAAGGCACACCTGCTGCCCAGTCTGGGACTCCAGCTTGGCTGGCGCCTCCTTTGTCTGTCTCATGTGCATGCTGAGGTCAGAACTGAGGACAGAAGGGTCCACGCAGAGCGTGACCAGGGCGCCCCCTGGGATCCAGGCCAACAGAGCACCATCCCATGGAGGTCTGGGCTCAGGATGGCCACTGTCAAGGTTCAGAGGGCAGGGAGTGGGAAGTAGTCACCTCAACTCTGGGCTGCCCTGCAGCTCTCCGGAGTCCAGGCCCAGCAGTGACCGGGTTCCAGTCCCCACACTCGTCGTCACAGTGATAAGCTTATTCCCAACCAGCCAGGTTTTGGTCCTCCCGCCAGCCAGGAGAAACTCTCCCACAGGGGACCTGAAAGCACAGGAGCGTAGGCCCTGCAGCTGGACCCTGCGCCTGGTGGGAGCTCTGGGTGGGCATCTTGGCTTCCAGAGATCTCTTGCCTAGAGAAGGGGGAGCCTCAGACATGCAGAGCTGCCCTGCCCAGGGTGACCCAGAGGAAGGAGGCTGCCGACCACGCCTGCTGCCACTGCTTTGACCAAGTAAGTCACAGAAGGAAAGCTGGGCCCTCGGCACCCCCATCCCGACCCTGGAGCCCGGCCCACACCTCTTGGGGACTGCTGTGAAGTTGGAGAACACGTATCTGGCCATCATATCCAGACACGTTTCTGTGAGCTCCAAGTGGAGATTTTTCAAGTTGTCATCAGCCTGGGCCATCGAGTTCTCATCTGCAGACCCCAAGCTGGCACTCGTGAGGGACGTCTGGATCCTGCTGGAGGGAGGGACCACAACAAGGTCAGGGCACTGGGAAGGCCACAGCATCTACCACCAGGGACCAGAGATGGAGGCATGCATGAGCTGAGGGCCAAGTTCAGAAAGATGCCCCCCACCCCGCCCCCCAGTGCATGTGGCTACTTGAGCCACAGCTTAGCACACGGAGTGGATACGTCACCCCAGAGAGGAAGCGCAGGAGCTCATGGGAGACCCAGGCCCACTCCTGGGAGCAGAGGCTTAGGAGGCGGGAAAGACAGGATGTTCCCTCACCAAAGCACAGGAGAGTTAGACTACGGCTTCGTGGCAGAATAGTTTAGTCATGCAGAGAGAGCGAGACCGGGGGACACACGCACAAAGATTGCATTCTGCCCACAGGGCCATCTCCCATTGAGGACAGGGAGAGTCTGGGCTTCGTGTGTGGCTCTTCACCCCCACACACAGGTCACCTTGTGCTCCACACGCACCCAAGTGACCACAAGGGGCTTATGCAAGTTTGATTCTGGTACAAATTCCCAGCCCCTGTGACATGTTTTGCTCATAATAGAGAATTTGCTGGAAAAAAGCTAAGAGGGAGCCTCCCTGACCACCGCCCCCCCCGACACCCCAGCCACATCACACTTGGTGCAGGCAGGACTGAGGCTGGAACCCAGCCAGGCATCAGCGAGGAGGTGGGTCTCCGGGCAGCAGGACACTAAGGCACAAAGAGACTACCGAGTGAGGAGACAGGTCTCCCCTGCTCAGTGCAGCCTGGCCTGGTCGGCACGGAGCAGCGACCCGAGAGCCCACACCTGCACCCGGACACAGCAGGGAGGAGTGACCAAGACTTCACCCCTTGAGAATCCAGGTGCCCCCTGCCCCTCCCAGGTTGGCCACTGTTCCCACTGCCCTACAAAAAAGCCCCCATTCCCTTTCAGCTACCACAGAAAGCAGACCGTTTCTACAAGAGAGCTCAAGAAGAAAAGTCCACTAGAGGTGACAGGGAAGGCCAAACCCTGGAGACTGTATTCCCACCTGACCTGCATAGGCGCTGCTTTAATTTGCGAAGGCCCCTGACCACTGGGGACAGGCCTGCAGGAGGCTGCCGCTGGACATTTTCTCAGAGAAACCACCCTGCTTTGGGCTCCCGGGCCAGCCTGAGGAAGCCGTGTAGCCAGCCCATGCTCGTACAAGGCTTGGGGACAGAATGCAACCTTCCCACTCCTCACTGCCAGGCTCCCTGGACCGAGCGCTGGGCTCACCAGCGCAGGCCCCTGTGGCCGGGGGCTGCCACTCGGGCTCTCTTCCTGCTCCAGCCAGGGAGGGCGGGGGCAGACAACGAAGTCATGCAAGCAGCCCCATGCACCGCCACCCGGGCACTCCCGCCTGGCAGCACCACTTCACGGGCCAAGCTCCAGGGTCTGAGCCCCCCGCCCAACAAAGCCCACTACCTGCGGACCACATGTTCAGACACACTGATGCTGCGGCACCGGAAGGCATCGGCTGCAGAGCTCTCCTTGAATTCTTTGACGGGTGGAGAGTTATTCAAGCCTTGTTTGGGGGGCCTGGCTATCCTCAAACTACCAGGTGAGGAAGGAAGGCCCAAGCCCCAGGGAGCCCAGCTCCCGGGAGGGGAGAGCAAGCCATTGGAGGAATGAGGAGGAAAGGTCACAGGCCACAGGGTCAGATGGAGAGCCCGTGGGTGAGACGAACAAAAAACCATGCCAGAAGCCAGTTAGCAGGGGGAAGAAACAGAAAACAAAAATGCATGAAAATACATCTTGTAAACATGACAGAAAAAGTCAGGTTTCACGCATGATACCAAAACAAAGAACACTAGTGCAAACTAAACGTGTGGATCTCGCCGCACGGCAGATTCCAGGCTGTGCTGACCAGGTGTCCTGCGTGCACCCCGAGGAAGGCCCGCACTGCCCGGCTTAGGGACCCGGAAGACCTGAAGCCCCAAACATAGTTGTTCAAAGGAGGCCAGTTCTTAGTTAGTGGCCTCAAGCCACAAGCTTGAGAGAAAAGCTTGTGACTTTAGGCACGGACCTGGTCATTCTGGAAAATGCCGAATTCCCACTTAGGGAGAGCCAAAAAAAAGCTTAGGTGGGAAGGTGGAGGTCTGGAGGGGGGTAGCCATTCAAGTGAAATGCAAACAAGAACACGAGGCCTGGCACAGCTCTGTCAGATCCGGCAGAAGCAGCTGTGATGGCAGAGAAGAACGCATCTCCTGGGTGGCCGGGGCTGGAGAGTGAGCTCTGGAGAAGGGGCTCCCTGGCCAGAGGATGGGCTGACCTGGGTCCCCAGGGGAGGATCTTCAGGCCCTGGAGCTCCTCCCCGCCTCAGTGTTTGGCTTCTCAGGAGTCACAGCTACCCTAATGCAAGCCTGGGCTCATCCAGTGGAGTCAGACCCAGACCCAGAGGCCCTACAGCTGGCACCCCGATCCCCAGCCCAGTTCCTCTTGCACTGGCTACCCAGGCAAGGCCAGGTCTGGCCGCAGCCCAATAGAGAGACTCCACAATACCACAGCCTTGGTGCAAAGGTCTCTGGACTCTGCAGTTGAATGTGGAGCACTAGTGGCCTTCAGAGGCCCTGCCCTGCCTCAAAACCCGAGGGCATCTTGGTGCCCAGGATGGCCTGAGCAGGGGCACACCCTCAGCCACGCATCCTATTTCCATTCACTGGCCCGGGGGCAGCCGGTCAGCCCCAGGCCCTGCATGCACCATGCTGGTCACGGGTGACAACTCACAGACCTGACCCCACCCCACCCGGACACCAGGCACACCCATGACTGGCCCCACACCTCTTGGGTCTCTCGTTGAGACTGGTGCTCCGTGCTCTGAAGCTGTCCTTCTCAGGGGTATCATCAAAAGACAGGAGGACATTGGAGCGCAGGCCCTGGCAGAGTGGAGCAGACCTGAGCTGGAGGATGGGGAGACTGGCCCTCGGGGCACCCACACGCTTCTTCCCTGTGCGCTCATCAGCCCCACCCAGGTATGCTGCCAGCCTGGGACGAGCTGCAGATCTAGGACACAGGTGGCAGCTCCTGCCCCAGCACCCAGGCTCAGCAGAGCCCCCAGGCACCGTAGAAATAGCACTGAATAATGCCCGACCTCTCTCCCCACCTATCACCCTGCTCCAGCCGTGGACGGCCAACAGCAAAGCCGGTCCAAGCCCCAGCACCGGCTTACCTTAGTGATAAAAGGAACAAAGTCTTTCCGGAAGGGAAGGCGGCACCTAATGAACCACATAGCTATGACATGATGGGCCAGGCACACAATGTACTGGTTGAACCTGTGAGAAGAAAAGGGAAATGCTCCAGCAGCTGGAAGCACAGACCAATTCGAGGGCGCAGGGGCCACAGGGGTCTTCTGCTCCGAGCCGCCTGGCTCCAGCAAGCAGAGGCCCCTAGGCTGGCGCATGCCAGCACTTACTTGGAAGGGTTGGTGTACGGCAGGGAGATGGCGAACACGCTCGCGTACTGCTCTGCTGCGAAGTTCCTGTAGAGATGAGGCAGCCTGGCCAGAGCTGCAAAACACGGAGACGGCTGGTGAGGGAGCCCACGCTGGCCCAGCAGGGACCAGCCAAGGCTGCAGGGGGCTGAGGTCACCAGGGCCCTGTGCTGTCTGAAAGGCAATGCAGCCACTCTGACCCAAGAGGGCCACGAAGGAATAAAGGCCACAGCCCACCGAAATACGACCTTCCCCTAACCTTTGGCTTTGGCTCTCTAGTCCAAAGGTTGGCAAATTATGGTCCCTAGGCCAAATCCGGCCAGTGGCCTGCATTTGTATGACCCTGGAGGAAGAATCATTTACACTTTTACAGGGTTGTAGACGAAATGAATGGGTAGCGGAGGCCGTGTGTGGCCCTTTGCAGAAGTGCTGGCCCTGCTTGGCTCGTGCTGTCCACACACAAGGGCTCTCTGAGGCCCGAACGCACTGTAGGGTACTGGGAATCAAGGGGTGAGTGGGCACCTTGGGGCTTCTAGAAGTCACAGTCTGAGGGGTGGGTCCGCAAAGCCCTCTCTGAGCTGCGCTGAGTGCTTTGAGGGGGACAAAGAGGAGGCTGTGAGAGCCAAGCTGAGTGCGGAGACCAATGTCAAGTAACAGGAGACTTCTGCGCAATTTAAACTGACACTGAGGGGACGAAAGGAGCCAACCACTCAAAGGCCCGGAAGGAGGAAAGCATTCAAGGTGCAGGGGCGGGAGGTGCAAAGGTCCTGAGGCAGCAGAGGGTGGCATCTGCCAGGTTCCCAAGAGGATGGTGCACTGACAGGCAGCCACAGAGAGGTTACGAAATGAGGTCAGACAAGTCAGCCCAGGTTATTACACGCAGGGCAGGGCGCAGCCCCAAACTCAAGGGTCCACCCCACACTCACACACACGTGCACACATTTGCACACGTGGACTACAGATTCTTACTTGACAGGAACTCGAGAAGTGGAATGGCCATACTGGCCGTGGCTGAGATGTGTGTGAGCTTCACGACCAGGATGGGCAGAGCCTTGACCATGATGTCGGGCATCTCCACACTGCAGACGGCCAGGGCCACCACGCACTGGCTGGCGCAGCGGTAGATGAGGCCTTGCTCCAGGCAGTACACCATCTCCCGCTGTGGGGCGGCACAAGCTGTCTCGGACCCGGGCCCCCACAGGCAGGCCCTCTGCACCCCTGCCCGTCTGCTGACGGCTGTGCTGGTGAGCCAGGGCACTGTCTGCCCCTCAGCCCACTCGAGAAAGTGCCGCACAGGAGACCAAGGCTTCTGAAGGGTGAGTGCCTTGTCTCAGGTCTCTGAGTGCCTAAGCAGCAGAGCCGCCAGCAGCTGACCCCACCCAAGCCAACTGGATAGTGGGGCTGCTCCAGTCAGGGACTCCCCAACACTTCCCCACCAGCCGACATCCTGGAGCCAGGACATGCTGGGCCTCTCACTCCCTTGGCACTGGGACCCCCCAACCGGTTGGCCTTGTTGTAAGGGAGGCTCTACCTGACATAGTAAGGCTGCTAGGCCCACACTGACCCTGGGCGGTACCCTCCACGAAGACAGCGAGGCTGGGCTTGCAGGATACAAGTGCCAAGTGCCAAGTGCAGGCTTGGGCCACAGCCTCAAGGCCCCATGGATGATTATGATTTCCTGCAGCTGCCCTACCCCTGAAAAATTTTTCCTGCCTCAAAAGGACTCAGGGAACCTGCAGTCCCGCATGGCCAGCAGCCCCTTTGGGGGTTTGGGGAGGGAGCGGGGTGGCGAATTAAGTGTGAGTTTCCGACAGCGCTGTGATCAGGAGTGTAGGCTCAGGGCTCAGAAAGCCCAGAATGAGTGTTGGCCCCTCTCCTTGCTGGCCATGACCTTGAGCACGCTACATGACCTTTCTAAGGCAGAGTGACAAGAAAAATGTTAGAAATTTTAAACGATAGTAAACACAAGGGCTCAGTGTAGACCTCACTCCCAGCAGCAAGGAATAAAGAAAACAGGCATTACTGTTCCTGCTCGCTGCACCTGGAGGCTGCACCTGATGGCAGGTGTGGAAGCAGATGGCAGTCGGGAGACTGTGGTCCAGTCACACTACCTCTCAGAACAGGGCAAAATCTGCCAAGAGGCTCAGCTACCTGGCCTAAAGCTGCAGCAAGGACAAGCCAGGCAGCGCTCCTCGAAGAACAGGCGCTCTGTGTGTGTGCTGGGGGCGATCACGTGGTGCATTAAGCCCACGGACCCCAGAGGAGTCAGATGTCTGCGGTCCCAGGCTGCACCAGGCGGTAGGGGTCCAGCGGGCACACGGGGAAGCAAAGCCAGGGCCCCTCGCCCTGGCCTAGCGGCTACAATGAGGCAGGAGGGAAACACTGGGCCCATTTAGCTTAATGAAAAATCCTGAGGACGAGGCACCGCAAAGTGTGACCGGCACTCTCCCATCCGGTACCTGTCTGGCTTTGTCCAAGTAGTTATGATAGGAGATCAGTGCTGTCAGCACGGGAACCACGGCCAGGTGCAGGTCAGTTCTGGAGAACCCTTCTGGGGTGCCTCGAAGCCGCTCGAGGGTCTTGGGACCTGAGAGCTAAAAACCAAGGGCCAGACGTGAAGGCCTGCCCGGTGGCTAGGTCAACTGTTGGGTGGCCGGAGGGTGCCAGGAGGCCCCTGTGAACCGAGGCCCAGCAGGAGGAGGAGTCGAGAGCTGCGGGGCCTTCTACTTCCTTTTCTGGATAAAGGTGCGACTTTTCAAAGAAGTGGAGGAGCACCCACCCTGATGCTAGGGAGAGACAGGAAATGTGACTGATGTGCCTGTCACCAAACCCTGGTGAAGAAGAGATAGGAAAGGAGAGGAGACGTGACACTCAGTCTCGGAGGTTCCAGCTCTACACCAGGGACCTCCGATGTTCTGTCCCAAAAGCTGGGAAAGGGAGGGTGGGTCCTGGAGGCAGAATCCGCACTCCAGACACCGCACTGGGAAGGAAAGGCTGTGCCTCCCACGGCCCCGCCCTCAAAGCCTTTGGGGAGGGGGGAGCTATGCCGCAGCACCACCCCCAGTGAACGGCACAGAAGGCAGCACGTTACCATGGAGCAGAGCGCAGAAGACAGCTGGTCAACGCTGCACGGAGAGGTGAAAATGAGGACCTTGTAGCGCAGCGACTCGGGCAGCTTGCTGAGCACCAGCTTCAGCACCTTCCAGTCGGTCTCCTGCAGGAAGACGCGTCAGTCGGGGGAGATCTGCACCCCAAAGCAGGGAGGTGGGAGTGTCCAGGTTTGAAGCTCTGTTTGGAGCAGAACAGCGGCGGGGGTGGGGCTGTGGACCCTCCTCTTCTGGTCTCCACACTCCTGGGCTAGACAGGGAGGGCTGGGCAGAGCTGGGGCTGAGCGGGAGGCCCAGCGCAGAGACAGCACCGCCTCTCTTTTTAGCTGGACCTGGAACTTCCACACTCCTGGCTCCATCCTCCCCATTCGCCGGATGGGGGCCCTGGGACTGCCTGCCTGTGCACCAATGCCAAGGGGCCCTGACTGACGCCCACCCAGAGCACGACGAGGTACGGCAGGGAAAAGCTCTTACACCAGCTCAAGGGGAGCAGCAGCGAGCACCCAGCTGCAGTCCTGGAGCCCAGGTAACTGCTGCAGGACCACAGCCAACCCAGGGCCACGATGGGGAGGACAGTCTCGGCACCACCAGACTGAGTCAGTGGCCCTCCCAACTTCCATTAGCAGTGAGCATTGTCCATAAGCTACACCAGCAGCTGCGAGTCCTGAAAGCCTTGAGACTCGTGGGAAATCTCTGATGGTCCCCTTTAGTGCCAACGTCAGCCGCCCCTAGCAGCCTGGCCCTGACTCCTGCTACGGCCCTCAGGGGCTCCCCCAGCCTCTCACCGGCTGCCCTGTCCTCCCCACCACCGCACACCACTGCCTCCTTCTCCTCTCTTGCTGGCTCCTGTCAGGAAACACGCCTGAACTCTCCTGCCTCCCCACCCCACCCAGCTGAGCCTCCACCAACAAAACTGCACCTACCCTACTTCCACGCTTTGCTTACTCTTGCCACTGGAACCTTCCCCAGCTTTCAAGACTGACCTTACCTGCACTCCAGGTGCCTCCAACCAGATGTGACTGCAGCCACCTACAGTCCCACTCAGCCGGTCTGTGCCACCCTCTGAGGCCAGCCCTGCTCCGTGATTCCAGTTATCTGTCTGCACACCTTAATCTTGCACCAAAACCATCTTCTAGAGGCAGGAATGTCTCCTCAGCCCATTCGATGTGATGGTTTGCACAAAGCAGGTGCTCAACACGTGGTACAGAACTGCTGTGGAACCTTGGGGTAACACCTGACAACCAGCAAAGAACCTCCCAAGGTCACTAATGCGGGGAAAGGACCCGCACGTACGCTCTGGGCGGCACCAGTCCTTGCTCAGTCTGAACTAATGCAGCTCGAGAGACCAGCCACCTCACCTGCTTCAAACACTGCAGCAGGACACGGAACACCAGGGAGTAGGGCAAAGAGCCAAGCCGCACGGTGGGGCCGGCAGACGCTGGGCCAGACAGCCCGGTGGGCGGTGACAGCGGGCCGCTGGCCTTCTTCTCAGAGCCCCTCTCCAACTCCCTGTGGAGTCAAGTTGGAGAAGCACTGAGGCTGAAACACCCGATCCACAGAGCAAGAGGGTGAGAAGACCACCTGTGTCCATCCCTCGGACACATGGCAGTTCTTGGGGGGGGAGCGCAGCCAGCTCCGCCCACATGCCCCAAACCCAAATGTCCCGGAACCGGGGAAAACAGGGCTGACCGCGGCAGTGGGGAACGCCATCGGCTCACACGTACATGTAGTCACAGAGGCAGTAGGGGCTAAACCGCACCACCCCATCCTTGGTGGGCAGGCCGAGGCGATGCAGCGAGTCGGCTCGTAGCAGCAGCAGGAAGTCAAAGGCCTGCAGGGAACAGAAAGCACCACCAACAGAGCGGACCCGCCTGACCCACACCCCCCAGACCCACACACCTCTTGGGAAACGCTGCTGTCACTGATAGCGAACACATCTAATTTCTCTACGCAGACAGCGGTGCTGGGTGGTAAGGTCCCTGGCCTTTCCCTCAGAGCCCAAGGGCTCTGTGACAGCCCCAAAGCAGCTGGTAATGCTGTGGCCTTCCACACAATAGGCAGCTGGTCCTGCCCCCAGGACAAAGGGATGGATGCCTTGCATGCTGGCTGGACAGCACTGCCCAGCCCCAGGTGCCGAAGAGAAGACCTCTGTTCCAAACACTGTCACTTCCTCCAGTGAATGAAGGGCCACTTAAATGGGCTCCCTAAATGACCAAGGGCTGCCCAATCAGGAGGAAGCTTCGGAAGGACCAGGGCCATTGTCTCGGTGACCTCTGCTCAGCCTGGTGCCAGCACCCACAGTGGAAGCCCGAGGCGGTCTGCCCCGTCGGGCCCTGCCCCACCACACGGCTCACGCCCGCCACTACAGGCTGCTGACGGACTCTGAGCACCAGGAGTGGAGCAGGTGCCACCCAGTAAATCGGTGTGGCCCTCCTCCCCTGCCCCCATCGCAGGCCACTGTGTGACTCAGACTGGCATGCTGCAGAGGCTCATGGTGTTGCAGGCAAAGGGAAGGGCAGCAGGTGCCACAGCTGGCGCTAAGGGAGAAAACAGTCTGCTGGAGACCCTCCTGGGGACACCCGCCACCTCGCCTGTTTGAGATCATTCTACCACCAAGACCGAGGCAGCTGCTGGGCCCCCGAGAGCTCTACCCGAGGCTGGCCCTGAGGTGCGGCTGGGCCCCACCACAGCCACTGACCACGCGCGCAGGCCTGTCATACCTGCAGCCGGATGCTGCTGGCAATGGGCAGGGTGTAGCTGTGTTTGTAGTGGAGCTGAATGTGGCTGACGAGCGTCTCGTACACACGCATAGCATGACTGGCAGGCAAGGTGTAGAGCTTGGTCTGCAGAGAAAGTTGCCACCATGAGGACAAGAGGCCACAATGCAGCCAGGGAGCTGGCACCCAGGGGGAGAGAGACCAGACAAGCTTTGGAGGTAACCGGTAGCATCTGCCATCCTTCAAAATGCTCAAACCCGTCAGGCCACCAGCTGCTCTCCAGCGCTTTGTCTCATGGATACCCCCACACAGGCACCTGGTAACAGCAAAAAAGTCAGCCTCGTGTCCCCACCACCTACAGGGAGCAAGTTACTAGACAGGGCAAGTCCATCCAGTAGGGCACCATGTGTGGGAGACGGGGCCCTGCGGGCCAAAAGACCACATTCTCAAAACCACACAGCAAAAGAGGGCAGGACGAGCACATGGTGTGCTCCATGAGGAACACAGGGTATCTTCTGAAGCGATAAAGATGTTCTAGCCCTGGCTGGTGTGGCTCAGTGGATGAGTGCCGGCCCGCGAACCAAAGGGCCACTGGTTCAATTCCCAGTCAGGGCACATGCCTGGGTTGCGGGCCAGGTCCCCAGTTAGGGGGCATGCGAGAGGCAACCACCCACTGATATTACTTTACTCCCCTTCTCTTTCTCTCTCCCTTCCCCGCTGTCTAGAAAGAAATAAGTAAAAAGTTTAAAAAAAAGATGTTCTAAAATTCTCTCTAGTAAATTGTCCGTAGTGATAACTGCAGGATTCTGTGAATGCACTGAAAACCACTGAATCACACACTTTAAACAGATGCATTACATGGCATGTAAATTACATCTCAATTAAGGTGTTAATCAAGTCAAACAACCCTGGGGCCAAACAGCCGGCAGCCCTTCCTCCCTCAGCTGTGGGAAGAACTGAGGGGTGGCGGGCACCGACTGAGTGGCTCTGCGCTGGACGGCTCAGACCAGGCTGAGACCCCCCCCCCCCATGATGTGACAAGTCAGGACCACACCCAAGCCGCTCTCTTGGACCCCCGTGGAGTGCCCAGGTCTCCCAGGAGGTGTGTCCCTAAAGATCAGCACCCCAACACACAGCTGGCCATCGCGCGCCTTCCCGAAGAGTGGAGGCCCACCTGAAGGATGACCAGGAGCCCCAGGACAGCAGTCTTCACATCCTCCAAGGAGGCAGAGTATGCCTCCACGTCCCTTTCCTCCAGCTCCGGGGGTGGGGAGAGGGAGCGGGCGATCACCTTTGGAGAGAGGATCTGTGTGTCACTCCCAGATCCGGGTTCCCAGAGTCCGTGCCCACCAGACTCAGTTCTCCCACCAGCAGGCCCTTTCTCCTCTCCTCCTCAAAAAGGAGAGGTGCACGGCCCTGGCTGGTGTGGCTCAGTGGACTGAGTGCGGGCCTGTGAAGCAGAGGGTCACTGGATCGATTCCCAGTCAGGGCACATGCCTGGGTTGCAGGTCAGGTCCCCAACAGGGGACACATGACAGGCCATCATACACTGATGTTTCTCTCCCACTCTTTCTCCTTCCCTTCCCCTCTAAAAATAAATAAATAAATAAAACATTTAAAAAAAAAAAAGAGAGAGGTGCACGTTATGCACATGAAGGACCATCTAGATACTGTGATACATTTCAAAATGAAAAGAAAAGGACGCT
>PVKM010033519.1:0-15935 GCA_004027735.1 Carollia perspicillata
TTTTTCTAGTGGTGAGATAGCATGCTGCTAACAAGTATGAAAGAGCATATACGGAGAGAATAATGGTAATTTTTATTTGTTAATCTCTATTCTGAGAATCTCTTGCCATTGCCCCAGTCAGTGGGTCCAAAGTCCAAGTCCAAGTTCAAGCAGTATTGCCCTCATGCAGCCTTTCCTTATCCTTTAGTCCAGGAGTTATCTCTCCCTCTCTGAACCCACCTTTACTCACCTACCCATACCAGGCATTTTCTTACAGGCATTTTTTTACATTGGATTATTTATGTATGTCCTTGTGCGTGGTAGTAACACTGTGCAAATAAGTTAAACCAGTGTGACTCCTGCCCTCAGAAATGCACAGATATGAAAAGAAACAGGGGTGTATATATTTTCCCAGAATCCACACTTGGACAAAAGCACAAGCTGGGAGCACGCTGATCAAATATCTACAGGACACATAAGCATTGCAGTTAATAATTTTTATGCTAAGGCTCAGAGATCTGCAATAATCAGTAACCTCTGTAAGCAAACATAGTGGTCACTTCAATAGATTGATTATACATGAAATCTCTGATAAAAATACGTGTGTGTACAGTTATGACTATGTTAGTTATATATTTAAAAGATAGAGACGGGGGCTTCCTGGGAGACCCCAGAATGGTTGGCATTCACATGCCTCGTAGTTATTGATTATTGGCCTGACATCTGGCCATGTTCTGTTACCGGGCCCATACGCTCTGTGCCTTCGTGTGCAGGAAACTTTTCAGGATCAATCTCCAGTCCCTCTTTTTGGGTTCTTCCCTCACTCTCTGTACAGCAAAGGCATTTCAGCAGGTTTTGTGCAGAACTCAGGCGTCTCATTTTAGTGTTCACCCAAAAGAGCTTCATCATTTGAAACAGCCCCTCCCTCCTCTGGCTCTTGCTGGCAGACTTCATTGATAAATATGACAGTTTGATGACTGAGAGTCTCAAGTCAAGGTTGAGACTCCTCCGCGACATCATAATGTGGCCGTGGTGGAAGACAGTGAGAATCATGGCCTTTGCATAAGTGTTAACTAAACAAGGAAAACTATTCCAGTCTGCATGATAGTGCCTGCTTTTGAGGTGCGGGTGTGTTGACTGCGAGCTCCTGGGAGCAGGAGGCATGACCGTGTGCCAGGTCACAGAGGCAAAGCCAGGCGTCCACGCAGAGCAGAGAAGAGGGCCGTTGTAAATGATTGCCTTTGTCAGCCTTGTTCCTTTTAAACATTTGCCTGTAGCACGTCATGCCCTTTTAAATTCTTTCGCCTGTAAACATTTCAAACATGCACAAAAGTAGAGATTCAACAGTTGTCAACATTTTGCTATTCTTGTTTCATTTTTCTCCTCATGGCCCCCACCCTCCTGTACCCAATAAATACGCTGTGTGTGTGTGTGTGCACGTGTGTGCGTGCATGGTCTCAATTTAACATTTGTAATTGTGACCGTGGTGTAAGGTAGGAGAGAGAACAAAACGGCCATGGCGATTCCTCCAGTGCTGAGTGTTTCACCTTTCTGGAGCCTTGATTTTGTTTTGTCTTCCACCAACTTTGTGCCCTGGTCTCTGTGTCAGCACCTTAGGCACCTCCCCCTCCCCACCTGCAGGTGAAATGATGAATGTTCTGTGCTTGGCGCGCCTTGGCTGGTCCAGTCTCGTGTCTCTTCCTAAAAAGCCTGTGTTCGACCACGGTCTGGGGCAGAGACCTGCTCACCAGCAGTGTTGCATTATCACCGTCTCTCTCTCCTTCCTCTCTGGATGAGACAGGCGGTAACCTGGTCCTCCCTGTCTGTGAAGGCAAAAGCCACCTCTCAGAAAGGCCCTGCCAATGGTATGGCGGGCACAGGTCAAGCCGAGGACTGGCCATTGTAGGCCAGCTGGCCTTTGAGCAGCTCTGTAGGCTGGGCCTGAGTGGAGCCCGAGTCTGCTGTGCTGGAGGCAGCGCCGCTCTGGCCTCTTCAGCTACCACTGCCAATGATGCAGCGAAACAAACAAACAAACAAACAAACTTCCCCAGTGCCTGGGGGCAGCAGGCCACCTCTGACAAACGCACAGTCCTGCCGGAGCCTTTGTTAGCCCCTGTGCTGTGGTTAAGGCACGTGCAAAGGGGTCATTTACCGTGTGCCTAGCTCTGTGCTGGGAGGAAGGAGAAAAGTGAACGAGAGGAGAGGACCAGGTGTCTGCGCTTCTTGAAAACAAAGGCTTTTCTGTGTTGCAGGTATTTTGCGTGGGTCAGCTGGTCTGTGCCGTGCTTGCGGAGTCTGAGCTTCAGGCAAGGAGAGCTGCGAAGCTAGTGAAGATTGTCTACCAAGATTTGGAGCCCGTGATCCTAACCATTGAGGTATGGGTTCAAGGGTGGGGCCAGGAGAGCAGGTGTCAGTGGTACATCAGTAAAAATGCTCTTGGCTTCAGGCACAGGAAAGAAAATATGACTCAAAGTAGCTTCCAAACCACGGCCTTATTGGCCCCAAACTACAGGGTCTGGCAGAAGCACCTCCTGCTTGAGTGTGGTTAGTAGCTTAATAATATGGGTGTAATCATTTATAGTTTTAATTTGAACATTTCACCTAGAATGTCATATGGTGTACTTGAGTGTGATATTGCTAAGCTACAGATCACATGCTTGTGATTTTGCAATAAAAGATTTTGTAATAAAAAAGGGCATTCTTTGTGCGGGGCCCTGTGTATCAGTATCAGCAAGAAAGCTGTCTTCCGCCCCTTCTCCTGCTGCCCACAGTACAGGCTTCGTCTGCTGTGGTTGCGGGATGACAGCCAGGAGCTTCCGGCTCATATCCCAGGAGCAAAAGAGAGCACCATTGTCCCCACGTTCCATGAGTCCCAAAATCCAGCCTCACTGGGCCACTCAGTCCCATATCCACCTCTGAGTTAGTGACTCTCCAGAGGAATGGAGGAGCTGCTGTTACTCCCGGGGGGTCAGAGTTCTTCCACGTGCCCGGCCTGCCCGGGGGCGTGGTGGTGCCCTAAACAGAAAGCTGAGCGCTGTCCGGAAGAGGACCGGTGGGAGGAATGCTGGGTGGGCAACCAACAGCGTCCCGGAGAGGACACACACCCTGTAACTCTGTGCAGCAGGGCCTTGGAGAACACTGTTTCATTCAACATTGTTTTGTGATAATGTTGACCAGACGCCTTAGAAATGTAACTCTTGTTTCCATCGTCCCTTAACCTGTGGTCAACTTGGTTTAGTTATACGTCATTTTGTCACAGTTCCAAGAACCTGTCAGTGTTCAGTGAGAAGTTACTGTATTCACCTTCACCCTGGGCACACAGTCAGAGCCAACAAGATGCTCTAGGAAGCAGACATGGGAGACACTATTTTTAGACCCGTTCATGTACATCTTCAATTAGTATGTGAAATAGATCCTGTGATACCTACGGATGTTTTGGCGACTTAAACAAATTGGAGAGTTACATTTTCTAGCCTGCTTTTTCGAAGGGAGCTTGAAATTTAAAAAGGTTTTAAGATTTATCTCCATGTAATGATACAGTGTTCTGCATAAATTCATTGGCTCTTATAATTCACTAAGCAATGAAAGCGTGGAAGTTGGGGAAGCAGCAGGAGCAGATTGGATTCAGCACACACACTCCATGGACTCCGGGAATACAATACTGTCTTCACTGCGTAAGGGACGAGCTGTGCCCGAGGGGCCACCACGCCCTGAGGCAGAACACGGAGGAACGACTTGGCCAAGATTAGTGTCTCCAGCAAAATTCGGCCTTGAGTGTGTTTCCTATCACACTGATGTATGCCCGCGAGCTCAGGGTTCGTTTCCACACACCGTCCTCCAGGTTTTAAAATTAAAATAAAATCATGTCAAGAAAACAAAAATAGAGAAATTTGATTGAAGCCAAAGAGTGACTGGGCCTTCTAAAGTCCCCTGGCCCCTTTCAAATTCAAACCTGTCGTTTCCTTCTCAGGCCCCTTCACTCACATGTTGCCTACTCTTCTTCCTCACTTCAATATGTTCCTTCCCCAGCATTTTGTTTTAGAATTAAAATTACTTCTTCATAAGAAATTATTTATATAATGCTTCATCAAAAATTGCTTGTCCTCCTTGGCCCAATACCAGTGGCTTACTGTCTTCTCTCCACCTTCCAGCCAAATAAAATTCCAAATTGACAAATAGATACTACTCTCTTTCTGTCCTCCCCAGCTCTGATTAGCAGACCTTTACTTGTCTGCCAGGGAATAGCAGCATCCAATCCTACACTTCGACATTGTGGAGTGAGCTACCTCCTGTTTTCATCAGAGGTGAAACTCTCCAGGGTCAATCTACTAGGTTAGAGTGGATGTAACCAAAGTCATTTATAACAGGGAACTATGCCCAGCCCCTACACATTAAAGTTCTTTTATCACTTTCCTAGCCAGAAAATATTCAAGAAATTGGCTCAAAGTTACTCGAAGAGCAAGCAGCAGTGACATTAAAAAAAAAAGATTAAACTTTTAAAAATAGGATTTTATAAAACTTCTGTTTCCAACCTGGGATATCCGAGTCTTAGATTAATAAGAAAATCACATGAATTGATTCCAGTGGGAAAGTGTGCTATCAATCAAAATAGGATAAAAACAAATGTATTTCTGTCACTAATCTCTAAATTTTAACTTAGCTTATGCTTTTTAAAGTATTTAATAGTTTGACCGGAAAAACGCTTGGCTCAAAGGGTCAGGCTAGTGATCATGGTGAGAAAAAAATATGCTCTTGACCAGAATCGCTCATCAGCCATCATGGCCAACAACGATAGCTGATTCCCACACAGAGCTCATTATGTAGTCACATAGTCCTAAACAGGTTTCCTGCATTAACTCACTAAATGCTCACAACAGTCCTGTGAGATTAAAACTGTTATTATCCCCATTCTGATGAGGAAACTAAACCACAAGTTTGCCCAAGGTCACACAGCTCAGTGATAAAGAAGCAGTCCACAAACACCGCATCAAAGAACCTGGACCCACAGTGGTAAAAACAAATCGACCCCTTTCCAGTGAGGAACTGGGGATCCAGTGAGGACCACAACAGACCACCCCTCTCAGCTAGTTGATGGACACGTACTGGTGTGGCTACAGGAACCCAGAGCTGGGAGAATCCCCAAGTGCCAGCAGGTTGGCATTCCATGGGTGGGCAATAACCCATGGGAGGGAATGGCATGTCACACTGCCCAGCTGACACCGGGATGACAGCAGGATAAATTCCTAAGGATTGGTGAGAAAACCAACCTAGATTATTACAGCTGCATCCCAGGCTATGTGTCCCCACTATGGTACCCTTTCATTGGGCACCCAGGGGAAGCCAGTAAGAACCGATATATAAGGGGGTTTGTGGTGCCCTTGCTGCACTTGTAAGGGAATCTTTCTTTCAGAGCCGAAGGTCCCAGGTGCTCTCCCGCCCTGTGCAAATGCTGCGCTCATCTCCCCAAAGGAGGAGCACGGGCCTGGCAGGCGGGGCTGCTGTGATCCATACAATTAGAGTGTCTGCAGCTAGCACCGACTGAGCACTGATGACACACCGTGTGAGCTCTTTACCTGCCTCGCTTCGTTTTATTCTCTCCACCCGTACTGGAGCCATGTGCACAACTACTCCTCCATTTTGACAGATGAGGCTCAGAGAGGTGACGTAATAGACCCGCAGTCAACAGCTAATAAATGGAAAAAGGGGACACTGCTCCAGCTCGGTCCAGAGCCCTCGCTCCGTGTGGCCTTGGCTGCATAAAATGGGCTGTACACTTAAGAGAATAACCTGCCTGCAAGGTATTAGTTCCATTCTGGGACCAAGTAGGTGCCAGGTTTTTTCTGAGAATACTCTCTTTCTTTAGACGAAATGAGGACTTTTGCGTTTGCCCTGTGGGGAGTCTCTCTGAAGCCTGCTCCTTAGCACAGCTCTGCAGGCATGCTGGACGTGCTTGGGGCTCCAGAGCCAGAGGACAGGTGCTGCCCAGACTCAGACGATGCCACTGCTGGTGACTGCTGCCCAGGCGGCCTCACTTTTCTGTTCTCTTTCTAGGAAGCTATCCAACACAACTCCTTCTTTGAGCCAGAAAGGAAACTGGAATACGGAAATGTCGATGAAGCATTTAAAGTGGTTGATCAAATTGTTGAAGGTAAAACTACCTGAAAAAAAGCGATGACAGGGGAACCCACCCTGAAAGCCTTCTAGGCACGTCTGCTTTAATGTTGCTCCTCAGGAACAGGCACCTCAAGCCCAAATGCATTTCCCTCAGTGGTGTGTGTGTGTGTGTGTGTGTGTGTGTGCGTGTGTGCGTGTGTGTGTATGTGTGTGTATGCATGCGTGGCACAGGGGGGAGGCACCACGGGAGGCCTTGGGCATGGCAGCCGCCATTAGTGACCACTTTCCCTGAAAGGAAATTAGAATGTGGAAATGTGATGAAGCATTTAAAGTGGTTGATCAAATTGTTGAAGATAAAACTACCTGGAAAAAAAGGATGAAAGGGAAGCAGTTGTGGCCATCATCATTAATAAATGTTTTCTCTTTTTCTGTTCACATCCACGTTGCAGGTGGGGAATCGGGGCTCAGACTGATTAAGGAACATGGTCACAGCCATACACCAGCCACTAAGTGACAAAGCTGGTTGTGGAAATAATGACTTTAAAAAAATTACTTTCAAAGCCCATGTTTCTTTCTCCTTAATTCTTTGATTTCTCCCTCTCCCCCTTTCTCTCTCCTTCTTTTACTCCCTCCCCTTCTCCTCCTCTCCCTTCTCTCCAGACTTCCTTCCAGTACATACACAGGCATATCTCAGAGGTATTGAGGCTTTGGTCGTAACCCACTGCAAGGAAGTGAGTTGTCATCTTTTCGCTGGTGGAGGGTCTCATCTTCAGTAGGCCTGTATATGGATGAAATAATACTGACCTCAAAGATCCATTGTGAAGATTATAAGAGATAATAATGTGTGCTTGGCTCATAGTAAGAGACCCAGAACTATGAGCAATAATTATCATTAGGTTTAAGGTGTTTTTGTGCTTCTCCTCTAGAAGGTTACCTATTACTGAGCTAACACACTGGCAGGCATGCATTTATTAAAGCCAGTGGATCCCGGTTTTTCTCACTGTAAGATGTGTATGAAACCCCCCTGGAGAGTCCTGTGCCCCATTCTTGGGATTCTGGAGTTAGAGGATCGAGGGTACCCCAGAAATCTGTTATCTTGACCAGTTTTAACAGTGTTCCAGGTGATTCTTAGGAATAAAACGTGGTAAACACTCGAAGGGTGGGTTTGTTTTGGGGGGAAGAAGAGGGAGCATATTTAGCATAGAGAGTCCATGGTGTGAACATCTTGGAAGTATCAGTATTTAGGGGCGCTCCTCCACTGGTGCCACAGTGTTTTTGTGTAAGGCTTTAATTCCTGTGTTTTCCCTGCCATCTTCTTTAATTGTTTAATTCCATTTGGTAATTTATTCAGTCTGTTTTTTACTTGAACTTTAACTTGATACCTACATCATACCCTGTTAACAAGTATAAAAATGACACAGAAAGGTTTAAAGGGACTTTCAAGTTTTCGTTGTCTTAGCTCATTAATTTGAGGTTTGTTTGTTTTTCTTATTCTGTGATTGTCATTTGGATTAAGAATGTTTGACTACTTGTTTCAATAGAAGATAATTGAAGGGAATTATCACAACAGCACTTTATCTGCCCCTTAGGAAAATAGGTGCTCCAAGAAAAAAGAATACTTAAAAGATAAAATATGTGGAGCATTATATCAAGTCTCTGACTGTGTTCCTGAAGGAAGCGACATTCTTGTTTGTGAAGACAGATGTCAGCCCTCTCTAACCCTGGTGTGACCAGCATTAAGGGACACTGTTTACAAATGAGCCAGCTGAGGCTAGCGAGGCATGTGATTGACCAGGAATCAAATATATCTAAGTTTTCCAACTCTGAAGTTCACACGTTCTCTCCTCTACACTAAGCTGCTTCTCATTTATCTCTTTAAAATTTCATTAGCTGGGATGGGCTTTACACTGGAGAGGGAGATGGCAATCTGTGAGGCAGGATTTGTGAGAGACCTGGGAGCCCTGGAACTGAGATTATCTCCCCCACAGCCTGTCCTGTTGGGCATCGTGCAGATAAACTCCTTCATATCATAACAGCTTTTCCTTCTTTAAGGGCCCCTTATTAAAATGTAAATATGCCTGGAGGAATCATTCCTAAATCCATACTGGGATAAAATTTTATCTCAGGGATTAGTTGAACAAATTGGTTTCCAACCTAGAGTGTTGAGAGTGACACCCTAGAGCAAAGACAGGGCACTGCGGTGGGGGGCTGTAGGGGGGGGGCAGCACAACATAGCAGGGCTCTAGAACATGCCTATCTGACAGGTTTAAGCAGAAACAGCTCTGTCTAATATTTTTTTAGTTCTGTATTTTTTTAATGAAGCAAATATTTAACAAAATAAATTGAGTGGATAGTTATAATTACTAACATTGCAAACCACGAACTTGAGCCCACTGATAAGTGGGGTTTTCAATGTATAGTCTTTGATAAAAGCTTAAATTGAAATTGAGATCAGAGTACTTGACATTTTAATTTTTGTATTGTATAAATGAAGCAGAACTTGGTCATTCTTCTGTACCCTTTCTTTACTCAGATTTTGGATAGGATAGGAAGTCCAGACTCCAATACAAAAGATCTCCTTGGGTATCTTCCTCACACAATTTACAAGTCACTATTATTTGGTACATTTTTAATTTTTAAACGTTCTGCCTCCTACCTAGCATGATGGCTGTCGTATTCTGGGTTGTTGTTGGTTTTTTTTTTACCTCTGTTTTTGTTTTTTCCTCAGACTTCCAAAATGTTTCTTGAACATTTTTTAGAATTCCATTTTGATATATCAGTAGTGAAAGATTTGTTTTTGTTTATAACTACTTTACAATCAGTGATAAGTTCTCATCCACATTAACTGTTTATAGATTTTTGAAAGTTGTGACAAGTACATAGGCAACTAATATACAGAACTTTCATGACATTTTCTGGACAGCCACCACCTGGGTACAGTATGAGACATTACTTATTCCTTTAGCCCAGACATACTTTCCCTTATTTATAATGTAATTGTCTTTAAAATATTCTCTACATACATTGAGAACCACATGAAGCAATGTTGTGATTTTGCTTCAAACACAATTTAGAAAATTCAAGAGGAAAGGAAAGTCTATTGTGTTTACCTCTACTTTTATTCTTTCCATTGCTCTCTTGCCTTCCTGATGTTCCAAGATCTTTTTTTTTTTATCATTTTCTATGTAGTTTAAGAACTTCCCTAAGCCATTTGTTATTTTCAGAGAGGTTTTTTGAAGACAAACTCCCTTGGTTTTCCTTCATCTGAGGATGTCTTGATTTCTTTTTCATTCCTGAAGGATATGTTCACTGGCTATAGAATTCCAAGTTAACAGGTCATTTAGCACTTGAAGAAAGATGTTGTACCAGTTCCTCTGGCCTTCATGGTTTCTGACAAGAAATCTGCTGTCTTTTGAAATATTTTCCTCTTATAGGTGAAGTAATGTTTTTCTCTCATTGCTTTCAAGATATGACTATGTGTTTAGTTTTCAGAAGTTTAACTGTGATATCTTAGCATGAATTTCTTTGTTTTATTCCTTCAGGACTTGCTCTGCTTCTTGAACCTGTAGGCTTGTGTCTTTTACCAGGTTTGGGAAATTTTCAGCTATTATTTGTTCAAATGTTTGATTTCAGTGACACAAATTTCTGATCTTTTATTTTAGTCACACAGGTTTCCTAGGATCTGTTCATTTTCTTTTCCATCTATTTCTCTCTAGTATTCAGGCTGGGAAATTTCTATTCTATATTCTTGTTCATTGATAATTTCCTCTGTTCTGTTCTGTAGTTGAGCTCATTGATGGATCCTCTTACATATGGTTGTTATAGTTTTAAAATTTTCATTTGGATCTTTTTGTATCTTCTGTTTCTTTGTAGAGATTTTAAATTTTTTCATTTATTTTAAGTGTTCATGTCAATGCTCATTGAAGCATTTTTTAGGGTGGCTGCTTTAAAATCCTTGTCAGATCATTTCACAGTCTGTGTTATCTCAGTGTTTGAAGCTGTTGTCTTTTCTCATTCAAGTTGAGTTCTTGGTATGGAGAGTGATTTTTTTATTGTGTCCTGGTGATTTAGGCTATTATGTTATAAGACTCCGGATCTTATTTAAGTCTTCTATTTTACCATAATTCCTCTGACCTTGCATTGGTGGGGAAAATGGGAGGGGGAGCAGGACAATGCCTTGTTATTGCCAGGGTGGAAGTCTAGTTTTCCCATATGGTCTCCACTGACACCACCCTAGCAGAGGGTTTGGGGTACCTCACTGAAACCTGATAAGGGTGGAAGCATAAGCTCTTCACTCAACTTTTGCAGATACAGACAGGTCCATAGTTTTTTCTATAGTGTTTCACTAGAGTAGAGTAGTTTTTTATATAAAAGCTTTCTGTCTTGCTAGGCTTCTTCTTTTCTGGTCCTTTCTTTAGAGAAACTAGGCTTTTCATGGGACTTTTTAAAAAAGATTTTTAAAATTTATTCTTAGAGAGAGGAGAAGGGAGGAAAGAAGAGAAAGAGAGCAACATCGATGTGTGAGAGAAACATTGATGGGTTGCCTCTCACACATGCCCTGACCAGGGCATGTGCCCACAACCTAGGCATGTGCCCTAACTGGAAACCAAACCCAATACTTTTTGCTTTGCGAGCCAATACCCAACCCACTAAGCTATATCAATGAGGGCTTGGAGCTTTTTTTCTGTCTATGCCTGCTAATATTTATGGATTTCTGGCTCCTCTGGTACCAAATATAGGCTACATTGAGCAAAACAACCAGAACAGTTATGGTTGAACATTGAATTCACCATTGTATCTTTCCTTGGGTCCCAAAGTCCCCAGGTGGTCTGCCTTCTCCTTTGTATCGTTGACAATCTTCTTATGTTTCTTTTATATGTAACGTTCATGGTTGTTAGCAGAAGGAACAGGGAAACATGCATCTACACCATCTTGTCTTAGAACTAGAAGTCTCCTTGTCATACTATTTTGACTCCATACACCTTTCCCTAGGACTACGTGATCCACTGTATTGGCAGATATGACAGGTTCCTCTACAGAACTTTACTTCACATAAAGTTGCAGGTATAGTGAAAGCTAATGGTCATTGTTTGTGGCCCTTCACCATGCAGCCTACTGTCCCAGCAGAAGTACTGTCAGTGGACTTTCTCCATAATGAGAAAACAGCTGGGGGATGCTACCTGTCCTGTCTGACAGCCTTCTTGATTCTGGTGTATTTTCCTCTAAAGGTGAAATGCATCTGGGAGGTCAGGAGCATTTCTATATGGAAACCCAAAGCATGCTTGCTGTTCCCAAAGGAGAGGATCAAGAAATGGATATCTACGTGTCCACACAGCATCCCAAAGGCATACAGGTAACATGGGGCCCTTGTGGAAAGAACGTCGCTAAATGGTTTTTGCCTGCAAAATACACCAAAAGCAATTAGAGACAAAATGCCATTCCAGAAACTGAAGGAATTTGGAGTACTAGTAACCATATCCATTGGGTATTAATAACTGTATAATTTTAAAGCTTTTAAGTGTTTTTAAAGTAGAAGCCTTCTGTTTGTGGATCTGTGACTAAAACAGTTATAAGAATCAGCAGGTCTCTTTTGCTATATGTTCGACACTGTTAAGAATACAAAAGAAGTGATGAATTATCACTTAAACTGTTGAATGATAATATAGGAAAGTTGTTCAGAGGAGAAATCCTGAGAGTTTTCATCACAAAGAGAATTTTTCCTTTTCTCCCATTGTGTCTAAATGAAATGATGAATGTTAACTAAACCTATTGTGGTAATCATTTTACAATATACATAAATCAAACCATCATGCTGTATACCTTAAGCTTACACAGTAGTATATGTTAATTATTTTTCAATAAAACTGGAAAAAAAGAATAAAAAAGAAAAAAGAGGAAGATCTGTCCTGCAAAGTTTATGGTACCCAACTCACATGAAGCAGTAAGGAAACCACACTGGGGAGATTACAACCTACTGTAAACTGGCTACTCAGAATTTACAAACATGGAAGAATTAAGAGAACACAGAGCTGCTAAGAGCTAGAGTCCTCCAGAAAGTCCCTTGAAGATCAAGTCTTAAGTTTGGATTTATATTGAAATGAGGTTTGTCTAGATGGTGAGAGAGATATCATTTCCAGACAATGCCACACCAAGATCAAATACCACTCATTCATTCATTCATTCATTCATGCAAATGTCCCTTCTGGAAATACTTATGCCTACATACCAGGAAGCATGCATGTAAGAAAGGAAGGATAGTACAAGGACTGCCCAAGCTGGAATGGAGGATGTACTTTAGGGGTGGCTAGTTTAGGCATCAGGGTGAAAGCAAAGGGGTCTTGATTCAGTAGGTCATAAATAGAGCAGGGTTATTACCAGAGCAAGTAGGAAAGTGGAACTGTGGAGAATGAGGCCTTTGGAAGGTGAAACACTAAGAAAGGTGAGGCAAACTCCATTCCAGTCCTGTTCTGCTCCTCACTTCCTGTGTGACGTTGGGTCCATCACTTCCTCCCTCTTGGACTCCCCATCTGTAAAAACACTGGGATGGCAAAAAAAAAAAAGAACAAGACCTGCATCCAGGGAAGACCTACTGGCCAACCGTGGCAGTCATCCAAATGGGAGGTGAGAAGAGTACAGTGGAGAACAGTAGCATGCAGGGAAAAGACCCAATCTGAAAGAGGCTTGGAAGGCCACAGAACCTCCCTGCTTCAGGAAACGTCCCTAGGGATTAGTGTGAAGAGTGTGCTTTGTGTAAGTGAGAAGTTCATGGGGGAAAATTTATTTTAAAAATTTAGCATGGAGTACACTACTCAATACTAATGATAGTTTTGCTGATGTCATTGTAGCTAAAATACCACTGAAATCAGCATGGATACACACCGAGGTTTTTGGAAATCGCTGTTATTTAGCATAACCACACAATTTGTGTATCATGTACAACATTGTACAATTAAAACATCTCAGCTCCCTTGCTGCTAATGTGTCAGATTAATGAAGACTGTTCTCATTCATAGGACGTAGTTGCTTCCGTCTTGAAGGTCCCAGCTAACAAGGTCATGTGTCATGTAAAGCGTGTTGGCGGGGCGTTTGGGGGGAAGGTGTTCAGAACTGGCATCATGGCAGCCATCACCGCATTTGCAGCAAACAAGTAAGTGGAGAAAATAAATGAGGTCGTGCTGACCATTAGCAATATCAGAATTAAGGAGGAAGAATTTCAGTCAAGGTTATTTAAAATCTCATAGAATATACAGATACACAAACAAGCTGTCAGTTACCACAACTTTTTATCTTGTATTGTCGAACTGCATACAATAAGGGCCAAAATAAGAATCAGTTACTGAAAGGAGTAAAAGCCCCAGTGAAAATACTATAATACCTGGAGAGTAGACAGAAACAGGTGCTGAAAGGACGGAGCTTACTTATCCATAGCACGTGTGTGTGTGCATGTGTGTGTGTGTGTGTGTTCCCTTGATTTAAATGGAGATTTCGCTTTTGTTATGCTTATATTACCATTTTCTTCAAGAATCTCAAAATATTTCCATAGGAAATTGTCTTTGGAGCAGGTACCCATGGAAGGCTCAGTTTCTTTACTGAGTAATATGGGTCAGTTCCTTTATCCCATGACACAAAAAGACCTTGCTTGCACACCTGTCAGATCTGGGTGCACTTACACACCTGTCCAGTCAACACCACCTGAATTCCTCCATTTGTAACCAGTCTCTAATGCGGCCTTTGGACTATTTGCCTATAGGGGAGGTTGTGATCACAATGGGAAATACCCCCAAAGCAATATTCTGAGGCCTCTGGCACTCATGAGCCTCCCTCCCATAAGTAGTGAACTCCAGCGATTGTGCCCTGACCCTAAGAGAGGGGAGGCCACTGTGTGTGCTTAAGATCAGCACATTCTGAGTTCAGGGAGTAGTTCTGCTGTTCTGTGATGTGTGTGGATGCCACTCGAGGTGCCATCAGGGACTCCGTAAACCCCAGGTAATGCCTATGTGGTAAAAGATCTCGCCACTCTTGTTTTTTTCTGTTTTAGACATGGTCGTGCTGTCCGCTGCATCCTGGAACGAGGAGAGGACATGTTAATAACTGCAGGCCGCCACCCTTACCTCGGAAAGTACAAAGTGAGCAGAAGAAGGGAAGGGGAGGGTTCCTGTTGTAAGTAGAACATTCCACAAATGCAGAGGGCAGCGCTCGGCTACTCTTTAATGGGGAATAACAATGAGCAAATCAACAAGTTGTGCTTCTGTTTAACTTTCTGTTCCTTGAGCTAATTGCTTAATTATTGACTGATAAAATGAGGCTTTCCTGCTTGGCTCACAGATGACAATTTGTGAAAAGCTAGCTGGTACTGGCTGCTACAGAGTGATTAACTGGAAAACGTATGAGTATATAGGTCCATAAAAGTCAATATGATAGTCATGCTATAAAAGACGTAAAACTAGAGTGATTCCTGTAAAAATGGTGTTTTGTAAAATTATAATTATTTGCCAACACATTCCTCATTTTTAACTATATCAGAATATTTTGTAAAACTCTGTCCCAGAAAATTTCTGTAGCACAAAATAATAATAATTATTATTATTTTTTGCTTTATAAGAATTAAGTTTTTACCTGGCAGAGTGGGCTAATGGCTCTAACAAACAACTAAAAATTCTCAGGGATTTAAACCTCTGTTGTGTTAATCCTGGCCCAAGTATCACCTAAATGTAATCAGTGGGGGTGGGGAGGAGGAGGGAGGAGAAGAGAGGGTCTGCCCCACAAAGTCCTGCAGGGGCTCCAGCTCCCCCTCTTCCCCTGGGACTGCACCATTGAATGCAGAAGTCATTAGACACCTGTGGCTATATTTAAATTTAAATTTACTCAAATAAAATTAAAAATTCAGTTCCACAGTCACATTAGCTATATATCAACTGCTCAAGAACCCTATGTGGCTAGCGGCTGCCATATTGGACATGCAAATGTAGGACCTCACAGAAGGTTCTGTTGGATAGTACTGCCCTAGGGATTCTGAGTCCTCCACTGGGTCTTCTGCAGAAAGCAGCAAACAAGGGAAGGGACACAGCACAGAGTGTCATGTGGGAGGTGTGTTAGTCACCAGGCCTATAAGTGGTGGACCTAGCTTCTATCCACATGTTACTGGCCAGAACTTTGCTGCCTAATGGCAAAGAAGGCTGAGAAATGTAGTCTTCCTCTGCACCCAGGATAAAAGACAACATGGTTTGTTGAACACATAGCTTTATTTCTACCACAACTGGTATGTCTGCACACATATTTTTAAAAGATAATAAATGTATCTTTTCAGTTCACATTCACTCTAAGCTATTATTTGATTTTGGTTTAGTTCAACAAGGATTTATTGCAGTAGGTTTTGTTCTGAAGGAGATTACATTTTAGTGATTGAGAGGGACATAAGTCACATATGAAATCACTATGAAAGCAAGATAATCTCAGGTCAAAGATGAGGCACACATCGTAGAACTGAGGGGAGAGATAAACATGAGTTGGCATATGTGCAGAGGCTTCTTAGAAAAGGTGAGACATAAATGACCTTCGAGAAAGGATAGGCAGAAAGAAGGCATACCAGGTGGTGTGAATACTAAAAGCAAGAATGCAGAGTTGGGACGAACATGGCATTTCTGATAGGGGCAGGAGTGAGGGGAGAATGGCAATGAGAACCCGGAGGGCTTGCTGAAGAGCAATGGGAAATGAGATTTGTGGGGTTCTGTGATGCCAGACTGAGAGAGGCCCGAGAATCCCAGGAACGGGGCTTAAGCTTGATCGCATAAGAAAGAGTGAAACTGAGTAGATCCTTGACCAGTCAAGTGCCCTAACCAAAC
>PVKM010033521.1:0-15948 GCA_004027735.1 Carollia perspicillata
CAGACACATAGATCAATGGAACAGAATCGTCCAGAAATAAACCCATGCCTATGTGGTCAAATAACATTTGGAAAAGGAGGCAAGAACTTACAATGGGATAAAGACAGTCTATTCAATAAATGATGTTGGGAAAATTGGGCAGATACATGCAAAAAATGAAAGTAGACCACCTTCTTATACCATGTACAAGAATAAACTCAAAATGGTTTAGAAACTTAAATGTAAGCCTTGAAACCTAGAAAGAAAATAGGGAATAAAATCTGACATTTCTCTTAGCAATAATTTTTCTAATGTATCTTCTTGGACAAGAAAAAAAAAGAAAAAATAAACAAACAGGGCCACATCACACTAAAAAGTTTTTGCAGAGCAAAGGAAACAAGCAACAAAATAGAAAGACAACCTACTGAATGGGAGAAGATATTCGGCAATGATACATCCAATAATGGGTTAATATCCAAAATTTATAGAGCTCATACAACTCAACACCAAAAAAATAAACAATCCAATTAAAAAATGGGCAGAGGACCTGAATTAACACTTCTCCAAAGAGGACATACAGATGGCCAATAGACACATGAAAAGATGCTCAACATCACTAATTATCAGAGAAATGCAAAATAAAACCACAATGATATATCACCTCACACCTGTCAGATTGGCTATTGTCATTAAATCATCAAATAACTAGTATTGGCGAGGATGTGGAGAAAATGAAACCCTCGTGCACTGCTGGTGGAAAAGCAGACTGGTGCAGCCACTATAGAAAACAGTATGGAGGTTCCTCAAAAAATTAAAAATACAAGTGCCTTATGACTCAGCAATTGCACTTCTGGGAATATACTTGGAGAAACCCAAAACACTAAAACTCGAAAGAATACATGCATCCCTATGTTCACTGCAGCATTATTTACAATAGCTAAGATATGGAAGGAAAGTGCCTATGAAGAGACTATAGATAATTTAAAAAAAGCTGTGGTCCATATATACAATGGAATATTACTTGGCCATAAAAAAGAATGAAATCTTACTATTTGCAACAGCATGGATGGACCTGGAGAGTATTGTGCTAAGTGAAATAAGTCAGACAGAGGAAGACAAATACCACATGATTTCACTTACATGTGGAATCTGAAGAACAAAATAAATGAACAGACAAAACTGAAGCAGACCTGTAGAGAGAACAAGCTGATGGCTGTCAGCAGGGAGGGGGTTTGCAGGACTGGTTGAAAAGTTGAAGGGGCCCTGGCTGGTATGGCTCAGTGGATGGAGATCCAGCCTGCGAACTGAGAGGTCACCCATTCGATTCCCAGTCAGGGCATGTGCCTGGGTTGTGGCCCAGGTCCCCAGCTGGGGTCATGCAAGAGGCAACTGATTGATGTATCTCTCGAATGTTGATGTTTCTCTCCCTTTCTCCCCTGCACCCTCTCTTTAAAAGTAAATAAATAAAATATTTTTTTAAAAAGATGAAGGGATTAAGAAGTACAAATTGGCAGTTATAAAACTGTCATGCGTATGCAAAGTACAACATAGGGAATATAGTCAGTAACAGTGTAATAACTATGTATGGTGCCAGGTGAAATGTCAGGAAGAACACTTTGTAAAGTATCTGTCTGCCTAATCATTATGCTGTACACCTGAAACCAATACAAAATAATATTGAGTGTAAAGTATAATAGAAAAATTTTAAAAATGGAGGTCCTTCACTTAATATGGCCAACACTTTCAACAGTTGAGATGCCTTACAGGTCTTTTTTCTAAAGGAAAACATAAGAGACATACAAACCACATTATCTGAATTATGGATATGTACAGGAAAACGTTCTTACAATATTTTACAAGCCTCTGGTTTTAAAGTATACATCACTTTTTCATGGCATTACAAGTAGTTTATTGTAATGCCATAAAAAAGTTTCCTGCTTTCTGTATTCACCTTTCATTGACGCTGAAGAGTCTACATGGCTTACTCATTTTCAAAAATTAAGCACTTTTTCATTGTAACACTGTGGAGTTAAATAAATAGGGTCATAAGAAGGAGGTAGTGAAGATAAACGAAAATCAAGAGATCTGAGTGACAGTCTCAGTTTTGCCAATGATTTACTGGGTGACCTTGGATAAGCTCTCTTCTTAACTCTAAGATGAAGTTTTCAGTACAGATAATTCCTTAGTTACCTTCTAAGGACAATATGTTGCCGTATCGACGTACTGTTAATGATTTAATAGAGATGATGGTAATTATACCAAAAACGGTATAATTGCAAGTATTCACAGGAAACCTGGCAGTTGTCCCTAAGTTTTAGGTTCTGTGGAAGTTTAAATTAGTCTAAAATATGGTACTTCAAAGATCTAAACACAAATGTGTATTTGGAAATGCTAGTTTCTGCTTGAGGAGAACGGCTTTTAGAATGTGTTTTCCCAGTAGATGTTACTCTCTTCCCACGTTTCTTAGGTGCCCACACTGGATTCAGAAGGTGCTTCGTAAAGCACCACCAGCCAATAAAACAAAATGTTTTTTTTTCACTGCCACTCCCTTCATCACTACAGCTCCTTCTCCTTCAGCTGTTCTGGAGCCTGATAAGAAAGCTCCAGAGGGCAGTTGACCCGGCGTCTGACAACTGCACGAATTTCTGTACTACGACAAACTGCAAAGACATCTGGTCTTGTTCAGTTCGTCAAAGCGAGGACGGCCGAATCTAGGCTTTCCACATTTCTAATAAAAGTTAAAGAAGTGTGTAGCCCTCTCCGGTCATGAACAGGTTGGAAGCACCCATGTAAGTCCCGGCTTCCATTCTCGGACCCTGCGGGTTCCTGTCTCGCCACTCCAAAGCCACCGCCCACCACCGCTTCGCGCCCTAGGGGGCGACCGCCCCATCCCCGTCCCGCAGTCGCCAGCCAGCCCTAACCTCCTCGAACTGCTCGCCGGAGCAGCCGGCGCCGCGAGCCTCCAGCAGTTCCCGGAACTGCTCCAGGGTGACGGACTCCTCGCCGCGGCCCAGCCGCTCTTCCAGCCAGCGTAACAGCGCGCCGTGGTGCCTGGACACCAGAGACTCGCAGGGCGGCGAGGGCCGCAGCGCAGCCGCCGCCTCTCGCAACCGGGCCGGCTCCAGCAGCGCCGGGGCCGGCGGCAGCGCCGAGGCGGCAGGGCCCGCACCGGGGGTCATGCGGGAGTCCGCGGCCCAGTCCTGTTGCGGGCCCCAGCTCTCGCCCCCCGCGGCTGCCGCTTCGTCTTCACTGCTGTGACTCGGAGCGTTCCCCATGGGGTCTCCGTCTCGGGCGCCCCGGCTCTGCCGCCGCCGCCGCCGCCTCCCCGCCTCGACCTGTCAACCTCAGACAGCACCCGGCGGGCGGGGACGGGGAGGGTCCGGCGGCGGCGGCTTCCGACTTCCTTGCCGTCAAGCGAGGATTGCTGTCGCTAAGGCGCCGTCAAGCGGACCCCATCCGCTGTCGTGAGATAGACAGCTTCAGCAAAGGGTGGAACTACAAGTTACAAGAAGGCGCAGCTGTCCTGTTGTGTGCGTCATCCCGCGATCGCCTCTGCCACCATCTTTGTTCGGGGCGGACAACCTGCAAGCCAAGAAGGCCTTTCGCTGCTCAGTTCCTGGGTTCCTACCCATTATCCTTCCAGATTCACTAGCTGTGCTGAAAAAGTAGGAGAAAGAGGCGGAGCCCAGGAGTGAGCTTTACCCAGACTTTTTTCCTTTTAGTCATTTCAGTGACAGGCGGACAAGGGAGAGCGTAGCGCCGGTGACGTCGCTACCAGCGCCTTCGCCATCTTAGTTGTGGGCGGAGAGGCCGCAACCTCGAGAGCGTGGATAGTCTCCCCGGTCTAAATGCTGCGGCTTGGCGGGCGCGGGCTCCTACTGGGCCTGGCCGCAGCGGCGGCCGCAGTGGTGGCCGCGCGGCTGATGGGCTGGTGGAGGCCCTGCGCTGGCTTTCGCCTTTTCATACCCGAGGAGTTGGCCCGCTACCGTGGCGGCCCTGGGGATCCAGGCCTCTACTTGGCATTGCTGGGCCGCGTCTACGATGTGTCCTCTGGCCGGAGGCATTACGAGCCTGGGGCTCACTATAGCGGCTTCGCAGGTATTAGCGAGGCGGCTCACGCCCTTTCTTGCTCCCACGCGGGCGCGTAGCCGCCTGCGCGGCGTTTATTCATTTATTCATCTGCTTTTTTTTTCTAACATTCATCAGAGCAGCATGGGGGCCGGGCGCAGCTGCATGATCCTTCTAGTCTCTGACTCGTAGTCAGCTGTTACCGGCTTCTGTTGCCCTTGTCGTTTCCCATCGTTCTTCGTGACATACCGTGGAGAAACGTCTCCTGCCTCTTGTCAGTTACCCATTACCCATCGGCAGAATTCCCCGGAGGGATACCTGCTTTGTGCCACACCGCGTGGCTCTCAGGGCACCGAGATGAATAAGAGCCAGCTCGTTATGTCCGGATCCAAGTTTCTCCCCACCCAACTTTCCCCTAAAAAATAGCACATTTGGTTTGTGTAGTTCTTACTTTCAGTACAGATGCACTTGTCTGCCTTTCTTAAAGAGTATGAGGTTAGAGAGCAAAGGAATCTGGTCACTTTTGCAGTCCTTCATTATGTTAGGCTTCAAAGAACACTTGTCAGATGAAGCTTATTCTACTGACCCTATTTTACAGCTGAGGGGATCAAAGGATGTAATTTGCCCAAAGCCCTCACAACGAATTACTAACAGGACTTGGGCTAAGACCACCAGCTTATTACCTTCAGAGATGCTTCCTTACCAGCCCAGAGGAATGACCATCTCCCGGATTAAAAGAAAAAAAATGCAGAGCAAGTTAAGGCCAGTGACCAGGCTGATAATGAATAAGCATTTTTTCACTTGTCATTCATTATCAGGGAAATTGGGAAGCTGCCTCTGGTCTTAAGTACGCATCACTACCCTGTGTGTAGAGAGCACTTTAGAAATAGAAGCATAGACAGAAGGGAATTAAGTTCAGCTGGTGTTGCCAAGCTCCTCAATTTGCCAGGGAAGGGACTTTCCAAGGGCTACACAGTGAGTCAGAAGTGGAGCTGAGACTGGAATCAAGGGTTTTATTTTACCTGCCGCCAGGAGAGGGCGCTTATTGGTGCACTACCCTGCCCCATCCTGATGCAGCTGTCATGGCGGTACCCACAGTGGGAGCATAAAACCCTGCATTTCTGGGGTGATGTTTCTTTCGTAGGGTGCTGTACTGTCTGCTGAGTTCCTTCGTGCCCACTATTCGTTCAACACCCATTACTGACCACTACCACATATCCTGTCTCGTACTGGGTGCAGAAACCAAAGATTACAGCAATCTCCCCACCTCCCACACAGTCCAGCAGAGAAGCAGATTTATTAAGTTCATTTATTCATTTGTTCAGTCAATATTTTTATTAAGGTACAATTCATATAAAACCCACCCCTTTAACATGTATAATTCACTAGTTTCTAATATAGTCAGAAAGTTGTGCAAACATCACCACTACCTAGTTCCAGAACATTCTTAACCACCCCCTAAAAGAAACCCCATATCCACTAGCAGTCACTCCCCATTCCCCTCTATCCCCCAGCGCCTGACATCCACTGTCTACTTTCTGTCTTTAAAGATTGTCTGTCCTGGGCATTTCATATAGATGGGGTCATGCATGCGGCCTTTGGTGACCAGCTTATTTCACGGGACAATGTTCTCACGGTCCGTCCATTGTGTATCGCCCTGTGTCAGTACTCCATTCCGTTTCATGCTCAAATAATATTCCAGGTACAATATGCCACTCGTTCATTGTTTGTTGGAATTTGGCTTGTCTCCACTTTTGCCTATTATGAATAATGCTGCTATAAACGTTCGTGTGCAAGTTTTTGTGTGGGCATGTTTTCCATTTTCTTGGGTATTTACCTAGGTATTTACATAGAATTGCCAGGTAACTCTATGTTTAACTTTTTGAGAAACTTCCAAATTGTTTTCTAAAGTGGTGCACTATTGTACATTCTCACCATCAATGTTTAGAGTTTCAATTTCTCCATATCCTCACCAGACTTGTTATTGGCTGCCTTTTTTTGTCTTTTTGATTATAGTCATTTTAGTGGATTTGAAATGGTTTCTCACCCTGACTGGTGTGGCTCAGTGGATTGAGTGCTGATCTGCGAAGCAAGGGGTCTCATGTTTGATTCCCAGTCAGGGCACATGCCTGGGTTGCAGGCCAGGTCCCCATTAGGGTGTATGTGAGAGGCAACCACACATTGATGTTTCTGTCCCTCTCTTTCTCCCTCCTTTCCCCTCTAAATAAATAAATTCTTTTAGAAAAATGCTAGAATCCTCCATTGAAGGTATATCTTGAAAAAAAATTTTTTTAAATGGTATCTCATCGTGGTTTTGATTATTTGAATTTCCCTAACAACTAATGGTGTTGCGATCCTTTCATGTGCTTCTTGATCATTTGTATATCCTCCCTGGATAAGTGTCTATTCAGATTCTTTGTCCATTTTTTAATTGGGTTGCCTTTTTTTTTGTTTTGAGTTTTGAGAATTCTTTATATATTGTGGATACCAATGTATGATTTGCAAATATTTTCTCCCATTCTGTAGGTTGTCTTTCGCTTTCTTAATAGTGTCCCTTAAAGCACAAAATTTTACATTTTGGTCAAGTTCAGTTAATTTTTTCTTTGGTTTTTTGCGTTTTTGGTATCCTAAGAAACTATTGCCTAATCCAAGGTTACAAAGACTTACACCCGTTTTTCTTCTAAGAGTTCTATAATTTTAGTTCATGCATTCAGGTTGTTGATCTATTTTGAGTTAATTTTATATACAGTATGAGGAAGGATCTAACTTCATTCTTCTGTATGTGGCTGGCTGTTCAGTTGTCCAAGCACCATTTGTGGAAAAGACTGTTCTTTCCCTCTTTGAATTGTTTTGACGCTCTTTTTGAAAATCAGTTGGACTTTATTCAGTCAGCAGTTATTGAGAATTTAATAAAGAGCAGGCACTACCAGACACTGAGCAATCAATAATACTAAAGGAGTTTGGTGTTTCCCTTATAAAACTCATAGACTGGTGGAAAAGACAAACATTAAGTAGGCATCATGTAAACAATTTGTGAATTATTTTTGTGATGAGTGTTATAAGGAAACCCTATTGCTGTTGCCAGTGGCCAGGGAGCACAGAGGCGAGGCAAGGTAGGTGGCAGTTGGTGCGGGGTCCTGAATGGCATGTTCTAGAACCGTGACATTGTCATAGGGCAAAAGGAAGCCACTGAGAATTATTGAGCAAGAGAATGACAGGATCAATTTGTGTGTAAAATAATCAGTCTAAGTGTTGTGGGGAAAATAGGTGAGTGGGGAAAGACCGAATGTAGAGAGCACTGCCAGGGGTTTACTGTAGCAGTTCAGATGACAAATGGCTACAGCCTGGGCTTGCTCAGTGGTAGATGGAGAAAGGCAGACCAATACAGGAACTATTTGGGAAGAAATTATGGGACTTGGGGACTGATTGGATGTGAGGAATGAAGGAGATGTGAAGAACTGCCTTTCTGGATTGAGCAACTGGTTTATATTCACTGAGACAGGGAATACTAGACGAGATGCATGTTTCTGGGGCTGGGGGTGACCATTTGTTCGGTGTGGACATTGTGAACTAGTGATGTCTGAGAGACACGTAAATGATGCTGAGTAGGCAATTGGATATACAGGTCTGGGGCTCAAGAGAAGTCATGGTCAGGATACACACTGGGCAGTCTTTGGTGTAGAGGTGGTATGTGAAGCCACAGGAGTGGATGACATCGTCAGGTGGAGGGTGTGGGTGGAGTAGAGGAGGTGGACAGTAACTGGACTCTGAGGCTAGTAGAAGAATGAGCTAGAGAGGGAGGAGGAAAACCAGGAGTGCAGTGTCATAGAAGCCAGCCGACATGGTCAGCTGCATTAAATGTTACTGAGAGTAAACGGAAGAATGTGATAAATGCCAAAATGTGTGTCCACGGTCCACCAGCATCCGTGACAGAGGAAGGGGACTATATTTGCTTGGGGCGGAGAGTGGGGTTTTCAGCCGTTTCTCAGAAAATAGATTCTTGAGTTGGAACAACATCAGTGATTTCCAAGCTGACCTACGGGAAACACCTCTCCTGCAGGCCGAGACGCATCCAGGGCGTTTGTGACGGGGGACTACTCTGAAGCAGGCCTTGTGGACGATGTATCTGACTTGTCATTTTCTGAGATGCTGACCCTTCAAAATTGGCTGTCATTCTATGAGAAGAATTATGAATTTGTTGGTAGGTATTCCACAAGTGATTTCCAAAGATTTCATTTCGTTTTCTTGCAGTTTTTAAGGGACTAAAATTCTTTGGGGCTTTGGACGCCAGATTAAAACCTGAAAAGTAGCCGCGGACTTTTCACCTTAAACTCCAGTTGTTAGTGTGGCAGTGAGTCTCGGAGGGAAACGGCTGGGGCGCCCATCTCCCCCCCTCTTAGCCTTGGGAGAGGGTTGCCTGCCCGTCGGCCTCTCTTGCCCCATAAGCCAGCAGCTGCTGGCATCACCCTGAACCGCGAGCTCCTGGGGCGCATCTTCCCTGTCTCCTACGTTCCGGGCATCTGGCTTCAGCACACAGTCAGGAAAGCTTGAAGTCTAAGTTTGTGTGTAGTTTTGACAAATATCCTTTTTATGTTGTCCTCTAAGAAGACAAACATTACCTTGTGTCCATCCTGAGTGAACTGTGTCCCAAGTGGAAGGTTTGCTAATCAGCAGTTGTTAAAGCCAGTTGTGTAAGGCAGGGGTCCCCAACCTCTGGGCTGTGGACTGGTCCTGGTCCAGCCCTGTTAGGAACCAGGTCACACAGCAGGGGGTGAGCTTGAATAATCCCCATACCATTTCCTCCACCTCGGCCCATGGAAAAATTGTCCACGAAACCAGTCCCTGGTGCCAAAAAGGTTGGGGACCGCTGGTGTAGGGCACTGTACTTGCTACTTACTGGTGAGACATGGGGGAACTAATCTTTTAAAGGGAAGGACACTTACCAGTGTCCTAAGGAAGTGTCAGTCCCAGAAACTGGGTAGCTGGGGCCCACTGCAGGCCCGACCACTCACTGGAGCCCCGCTTGGACACTGCCGACTTCCCCCTTTGGGACAGGTCTGCATTGGAAGAGTTCTTTCTCTGCCCCTGGCATCTCTGAGTGACTGCTTTTGTCATTACTACTTGGGTTACCTTTTCTGAGAACCTTGCCATTTTTATTATTGCCTCTGCTCCCTCCACATCCAACGGCCATGGCTGTTTTCATGACATCTCAAGTTGTTTGCATCCCCACCCCCACCCACCATTGTTGGCCTTTGTCAGCCCAACCTGTAGCACCCTGCTTGGTTTCCACCCAGTCTGCCCCAGTTCATTCCGAGACCACAGTCATGTCTGTCGCTGAAGGAACCGGCCTCTACCCACTGGCCTTTCAGAAGGCTTCGTTCTCCCTTTTTCCATGAGGTTGGCAAACCAAGGCTGAAACATTACTGGGTTAATAAGGAAAAGAACCTGAGCACAAAAGAGTAAGAATGGAGTCCTTTGAGTGAACAAAATGTTGTAACAGTGTAATGTGGGGGTGAGGGAAGGTGGAGGGGGTTATACAGTTGGGAATGCTGCCAACTAAGGATTTTAGTTCAAGTCGGGATATAGCTGAGCATCTGCTATGGATACGCTATAGTTCTGGCCCTGGTGGGGACCAGGGAGGAGCTGAGTGCAGTTCCTGCCTTCTGTTGTTCCATTCTCTTGGGGGCGGAGGTTGTGTCAGGCTCGCTCATGGCACCAGGAAGCCTCAGGACATGTCAGAGGATGAAGGTGTGTTAACCAGGTGCACACTGATGTGAAGACCACCAGAAAACCATCTTTGCAGCCCCACGGCCAGGCCTCAAGGGAGAATGGGAAGATGTCTTCTGTTGTTTTCTGGGTATAGCACTGGTTCGGAGGCCCAGCCAGCGGTGACCACCCTTCTCGTGACACAGCTGCTACAGCTCTGTCTCTGTTGCCTCTACCACTGCTGCTCCTCTTCAGGTCTCAACGTCTAAACTCACCAAAACAGCCTTGTCACCATGCATACAGGGGCCCTGTGTAGGAGAAATTCTTGTGCCAGGCCAACAAGACTGCAGGCCTGGGACTAGGCCCTGAGCCCTTCGTTTATTCTCACAAGCACTTACAGTGAATGCTTAGTACTAAGCTGTTTGGAGTGCTGGGGCCTCACGGTAGGGAGAGATAAAAATAAGTAAACAGATCAGACAAGTCCAGATAGGACTGTGAATAAAATAAACCTGATGTGCCCTGGCTGGTGTAGCTCAGTGGGTGGAGCGCGGACCTGCCAACCAAACAACAGCGGTTCAATTCCCAGTCGGGGCACATGCCTGGGTTGCAGGCCAGGTCCCAGCGGGGGACACACAAGAAACAACCATACATTGGTATTTCTCTCCCTCTCTCCTCCCCTTCCCCTCTAAAGGTAAATAAATAAGATCTTTAAAAAATAAAATAAAATAAACCTGATGAGATGCATGTTGCGCAGTGGGTGGCACCTTTAGCAAAGTTGGCCAGGGCAGTAGGTCTCTCGGAGGAGGTGACAGTTGAGCTGAGACCTAGAAGGTGAGAAGGAGCCAGCCACCCTGAGATCTCGATAAGAGTTTTTCAGCTGAAGGGACAGTAGTACCCGAGGTGGGGAGCACCGAGGGGACATGATATTTGTGTTTTCAAGTGATTACCCAGCTGCTTTGTGGAGAAGGAACTGTGGGAAGAAGGGATGAGTCGAAGAGACACCAGTTGGGAGGCCACTGTTGTAATCCATAGTTTGGAGTGGGGCAGTAGCAGTAGAACGTGGAAAGAACAGACAGAGTTGGTGTTTTTTAAAGGTCGGACTGACAAAACTTGCTAATGAATTAGACACAAACAAATAGAAGCACACACTGGATGTGGAGGAGGCGGCAGTGGGGAGATCCAAGGCTCCTAATCCAGGAGTAACATAGATACAGTTGGCAACGTCTGCAGAGGGAGCTGCACTTGAGAGGATGAACTGAATCGTGGAGCATCGAGGGTCAGTGCCGCTGGAATCTTCTCGGACTGAAACGGTTGGACAGATGTGGCTGGGGCAGGTATATACTGCTGCCTCCTCCTACCTGGTCAAAGCTCCTAGAAGTGCTTTCTGCTGCTTCTCGTGCCCTGTGACCGCTGCTGCCTGTGAAGGCCACTTACACTCAGGTCCTGGAGACAAAAGTTCCTGCACGTAAGGAGAACTGAGCCCTTTTTGGCTTTGGCCTGCAGGCTCTCCGACCACTTGCTGGCCATTGCCACAGCTTTGACCTTTATAAACCCCAGCAGGGATTTTATCTCAATCCAGTTTGCACTCACTGTGTCCACTGAGAGACTGAGCAAGAGAACGGTGGAGGCAAAAACGTGCGCCTGGGGTCAGACCCACTCACTAGTTCCGTGGACCCTCCCCTTCTGTGAATGTGAGAACAATGGCTACTGTCTCACAGGTGGTTTTGAGGGTTAACAAAATATCAGGGAAGTGCTAGCGTAGCACCTGACACTGAGTGAACGCTCAGTAAGTGATTTATTTATAGTTGGCTGAGGCAGAACATTTCAATATTGGGAAGAATTGAGCCACAGAAATGTTACCCGTAAGCCATTTATCTGTCAACCATTCACGGAGGCACCGGGTGCCTCAAGCACGGTGGAGCCCTGGACGATGAATCACACACGGTTCCACTCTCAGGGACTGGGGTCTGGAAGTGAGGCAGTTTATGGTTTCCGCACCAGAAGCCTCTACAGCTACAAAAGGGATGCTTCTGTGTGGAGTCTTGTCAGATGTTGAGAGACACCAGGGCAGAAGGTGCCACAGGTCCCTCCAGTGCGAGTTCCTAAGATGTAAGCACGCAGCAGGCCCCGTAGAGCCCTGAAATCTGAAACCCTGGGAACTTGAGTATTATAGCAACTGCTTGAGAAGCTAAGCTTCTCCTCAGTGCCGCTCCCTCCCAATGTTATTGACATTCGGCTTTCCCGTCACCACAGGAAAGGTGATAGGAAGGTTCTATGGTGAGCACGGGCTGCCTACCCCAGAACTGACCCGGGCGGAAGCCATGATCAGCAAGGGCTTGGAGGCAAATAAACAGGCACTGAAAGAGAAGCACAGGTTTCCACCATGCAACTCGGAGTGGAGCTCCGCGAGGGGCCGCCGGTTCTGGTGTTCCCCAAACAGGTAAGCGGGCTTCCTGCTGCTGCTCTCTGTCTCTCTCCCACCCAGCTCCTAGGTCGTCGTGTTATTCAGTGAAGCCAGAAGTTGATTGTGAACCCAGGGGAACTTTGTCAAAATACATGTGCTTTGGGACAGTGATTCTCTCCTTTGGCTACATATTAGAATTGTCTGGGCAATTAAAAAATGTCACCGATCGTGGCTCTTCACTCCAGGCAACTGGATGAGAATAGTAGGGTTGAGATCTGGGCGTCTTTGTTTTTTTTTTTTAATTCCCCAAAGACCCTGCTGAAGAAGCCCTGGTCTGGGAGTACAAAGGTACAAGTACTGTTTTTTTCACTTGCTTTGGCCTGTTCATCCAGCCTCAGTTTCCTACGTGTCAGCATAGATTATTCCTGCCTGTAGGAGATGGTAAGGAGGTGGGCATGGCCACTTGCAGTGATGCCGAGGTGCCGTCTTAAAGACCCTGCAAATTGAGTAATTCCAGGAAGCACGGGCTAGATGGAGAAGCCCTTTCCTATAAGAAGGAATTGAGGTGAGTCAGGTTAGAATAGATGCCACCAGGATCATTCCAGGTTGGTTTGGGGAAGCTGGAGAGAAAAAACTGTCTGCTTTAATCATCAGGCTGGCCTGTATTCAGATACAGCTCAAATCCCTCAAATCTCCTTTAGCTCTGATAGGGGGAAAAAGGAAGGCAGAAACTACAAACTCCTCCGCCTCAAGGGCCACAAAGAAAGAGCCTAGCTCTCCCTAAGGAGGGGTGGGGAGACCTGCTGTTGCTTAGCAGAGAAAGGCCACTCCTCTGAGTGCTAACTTGTGTAGATCCACCCTCTTCTGCCAGAGAGACCATGCCTTTCACTTTCCTTGGGTTGATTCCTTGTGTGGGTGGGAGTGTCAAAGCTACCAGCCACCGTATCCATCACATACTTCCTCTGCCTTCACTCAGGGGAGCAGGGGTGAGAGCAGCAGGAAGGAGAGCCCCTGCTCTCCTGGCCACCAGTTTTGAAGAGACAGCTTCCCCATGTTATCACATCTCCAGAAAGCAGGGCGCTGTGAGGACCTGGCCTGCCCTCGTCAGGGAGAGGAGCTAGGATAAAGGTGGGCCTTGCTGGGCGGCAAGCCTGAATGCAGGTGGCTTTCGAGAGCACTGGTCCTCTATGGGAGGGACCCAGAGGCTTGTGTGCATTTCAGTGCTTGACTTTGCTGCCTTGGAGAGCCTACCCCCACTCTTCTGGCCCTACAACCCTCATCTCTGTCTTTGTGTAACACCTTCTTGCTTTCACAACTGAATTGCTTAGGCTCGGCCTTCCCTGCAAAGCTCTTCCGGATCAGCCAGCTCCAAGGAGTCTGGGGCTATCCCTGTGCCTCAGCGCACTTTGTGGTTTTCTGCACCTGTCTCTCTCTTCAGACTGGGAGCAGCGAGCCCTGAAGGCAGGGACTGGGTGTGGAGGAAGGTTCACCAACAGTGGGATGGATGGTTGGAAGGAAGGAGGGAGGTATGTCAGTGCCCTTCCTTAACAGCCTTGCGCTTGGGTCAGCTCCGGGTGGGTTGGCTTCTAACTGGGTGGCAGAGTTTCTCCAACAGCAGGTGACTCTGGGCCTAGGCACTGGTTCGAACCCATATGGGGTATCAATTCCAAGAATATCTTTTTCCTTTTGCAAAGCCTGTGAGTCCGTGGGAGACTAAAACAGTACCCTAAGGTCAGTCAGGTCCCTCTGCCCAGGACAGGAGGTTGCTCAGGCTGTGTTGGACCAGGTGACATCAAGGAGTGTGCCTGTGCAAGGGGCAGGAAAGGGCCTCTCAGAGAAGGCCGACCATCAGGCCTTGTGTTGTGCCTCAATTGCCCGCCCCTGCCCAAGTGCCGAAGACCCTGAGACCAAGACACAGCCCAGCTGGAGGATGTAGTGGGGAAGGGAGGAGAGAATTGGAGCCCAACACTGCTGTTGAGAAGCTCACAGGCCAGTGGGGGAAAGCCTTTCCTGGGTGTTACCACCCATGCAGGGAGCACTGCCTCCCAGGCAGGCTCAGGGCAGGGGCTGGGAGCGGGCGGGGCAGGAGGAAGTCAGGAGAGCACCGAGGTTCAGGGGCTGAACACAGCAGACCACCACCTCTGGAAGATGTCAAGATAGCAAGTGGAATCACCTCTTACTTTTCACTGGGCTTGGCTCACTGCTTCCCCCTCTCCCCTTCCCAGACAGACTCCCAAGTTCATGCTTCTAAGAAATGCCCCTCCTTTCCTTTTGTCTTCAGTGGAGGTGTGAGCAGAGACTGGACTGGCGTCCCCAGGAAGCTGTATAAGCCAGGTGCCAAGGAGCCCCACTGTGTGTGTGTGAGAACAGCTGGCCCCCCTAGTGACCAGGCACTGGACAACCCTGCACACAGAAATCGTGGGGACTTGGATCATCCCAACTTGGAGGAATATACAGGCTGCCCACCCCTGTCCATGGCATGCTCCTTCCCACTCTAAGTTGGTACCCTTGACTCTTGGGCCCTAAGATGGCCCCTGACATCAAACAAGTGGGCCCAGAGGGACCAGCCTCTGCGGATGTGACCCATGACCCCTCACCATGGGCTCACCATTCTGGTGACCAAGGCGACAGCTTGGCATCCGGTCTGGTACTGGTTAGCCTGGTTTTGCCACTATTCCCCCAGATCTCTTTGGCATCCTCCTTCAGAGCCCTCAAATATGAATGGGCACTAAGACGACCAACTCCGAACTAACTGGACAGATGAGCAAAAGCGTTCTGAGCTCCAAGAACTAACTTCCCATGGACTCGCAGGCTGCCCAGATCAGCTGCTGGCCCGGTGAGTGGCACTAGCAAAGAGGGACCGCATCATTCCTTACAACTCAGAAATAGGACAATACATCCTGAAAAGGCTAAATAATAATAATAATAATAATAATAATAATAATAATAATAATTACAATAAAGAACAGCACCAACCTTCCTTATATGTGAGACTCTTCTGTAAGGCAAACTGACTCTATAACCAGAAGCTGCACTGCGTTGGTGTGGGCTGGGCACCACAGTGGAAGGTGACAAGGAAAGAAAACGGTGTTTTCTGGGGAATGGAAAAGTTTTTGCTCGTATGGATGCAGCTAATCCAGGTGCCTCTTTTAAAGCAAGGATATTGCTTCTCTCTTAAACACTTAACATTAGGTGTGGTGTGTTTTCAAAGGGAAAGCTCGGCATGTTTGGCAAAAGGTATCTTAGAGCTCTTACAAGGTAACTGGTTAGCGCAGCAGCCAAGTTTGGGCAGGGCTGCCACCGCCAACACAAACAGCCCCGACCTGAGGTGGCTGGGCTTGCAGCTTCTCCGTGGGTGGTGTCCGAGGTCATCGGTAGTCTACGGTTGACAGATTTCATGTCCATTACCTCCTGGCTTCTTAACTGGTTAGGGAGAGGGGGGAGGGTATTCCTACTTTACAGGTAAGGAAATGAGCCTCGTGTTTTACAAGCTCCTGGTCTCTCCTCATCTGAGCCCTTGCCTCACCTCCTTTCCCAACCCCCTCAACTCCTACTTACACAGTCTGTACTCTTCCTTTCTCTCTCCTTCTCTCGATATCATTCATCTCAGTAAATAACTTTCCAGATTCCCTGACCAGAAAATGGAGGCCGCCTCCCCTCCAGGGCCGTCGCTGCCCTTGTGGCCACAGCTGTTCCTGATCCTGGACTCTGCTCTCAACTCCCTCTGCCCCCCCAGATCTTCCGCACCTGCCCTTCCTGGACCTTTGGCCCCTCCCTGCCTCCTGGCTCAC